>CM019700.1:15084500-15319500 GCA_009760885.1 Achatina immaculata
TTTGGTCTACCCTTACTTCTGTTCCCCTGTGGTGTCCATCTTAGTGCTATTTTTGGTAGTGAGTTGTCAGTCATTCGGAACACATGTCCCAACCATCGCCAGCGTCTTTCCTCAATAATTGTTGTCAGTGGCTTCACCTGCATTTCTGCTAATAAGATGTTATTTCTTATGGTGTTTGGCCAATATAATATCCAATCTACAAGAACTTAACAATGAAGAAAGCTGGCTAGTAAAGAAGATTAAAGAGAAAAAAAACTTAAATATTTTGGACACATTAAACGTCATGATAATTTATAGAAGACCGTCTTGGTCGGGTACATAATGGGAAAAAGAAAGAGAGGAAGACCAAGGCGAAGATGGCTGCAAGACATCGTTGATAATCTGCAAACGGATGAATCAGCAGCAGGGCATCTTGCTCACAACCGAGAGGCCTACAAGAGAGCTGTTATGGAGGCAAAGTTCCGCAAGGGACATGCAAATGAATGAATGACTGATTCAATGCGTGGCATTTTTAACCCTTTAATATCGTTCATTTAAACTGTAGTCGAATAGTTACAGCAAGTTCTTATAATTTTCTTTTCTTACTTTGAAAGTCAAGAGTATATTTTAAAAGGAGTTTTCATACTATTTAAATTTTTCAATACTAAACCTTCACCGTGATTCCATTTGTCCAGATTTTCTAAATCATAGATATAGGGAAAAGGGACAACATGGTGATATAGGCAATATCAATCAATCAATCAATCAAGTGCCGCGTGGCGTAGGCGATCATTTCTCTCCAGAATTCCCCGTCTTTATACTTGACTATGAGATCCGCCGGTGACTTTCTTCCTAGCCACACTGACAGCCCATCCAGTAACTTCTCTCTCTGTCTTCCTCTGTCTGTTCTTCCCTCAGTTTTTCCAGTTGCCACAATGTGTTCCAAAATGTCCTACAAATCTCGTTAGTCTGCCTGTGATCTTTGCTGCAATTTGCCTTTTAACTCCAGCCTCCCTTAAGACTTCTTCGTTGGTTTTCTTAGCTGTCCATGTTATCTTTAACATCCTTATTAGGAACCACATCTCCATGGCCTCCATTTCTTGCTGTACTACGGACAACATGTAGAGACAGAAAACATGATCAGGCAGAAATCATATTACGGCAGACTATATGAAGAGACAAAAAAAAATGTAGCAACAGAGAAATTAAGATCAGATGACTAAGACATCACAGTGAGCAGACAATATATTGTTACAGATAACATAGGGAGACAACAGACACAGTGTAGAAGACAACGTTATAAAGCAGACAATATAAACGGCGTAGAACATAACTTCACAGACATCATAGTGAGACAGATAACAGAAGCAGACAGAAAACAAAACGGTACAAACAACACAGAGTTAAAGACAGATAACACAATGATGCTAGCAGCTCAGTGAGACCGCAAACGTAGACAGAAACTATACAGACTCTGTTTCACTGTGTTATCTCTCTCTCTCTCTCTCTCTCTATATATATATATATATATATATATATATATATAATTTTTAAAAATACATATATAGAGATAGATAACCCAGTGAAACAGCCACAGTTAAGCAAACAACATGGTACAACATACAGCATACTGAAACAGACAACATAGTGAGGCAATGAAACAAACAACATAGTGAGCCAATGAAGCAGACAACATAGAGAGACAATGAAACAAACTACAGTGTGAGGCAATGAAACAGACAACATAGTGAAGCAATGAAAAAGACAACACAGTGAGAAAATGAAACAGACACCATAGTTATATAATGAAACAGACAAAAACAGACAGTGACACACTGAAACAGACAACATAGTGAGACAATGAAACAGACAACATAGTGAGATAATGAAACATACAACATGGCGAGACAATGAAACAGGCAACATAATGAAGCAAATGAAACAGACAACATAGTGAAGCAATAAAACAGACAACACTGTGACACAATGAAACAGATAACATAATGAGACAATGAAACAGAGAACATAATGAGACAATGAAACAGATAACATTGTGAAGCAATGAAACAGACAACTCAGTTAGACAATGAAACAGATAACATAGTTAAGCAATGAAACAGATAATACAGTGAGACAATGAAACAGACAAAATAGTGATGCAATGAAACAGACAACATGGTGAGACAATGAAACAGACAGAATAGTGAGACAATGAGACAAACAACATACTGAGGCAATGAAACAGAAAGTTAATACATAAACATACCTGATAGCGAATCTCCTTTTCGTTGATCTTCTTCACTATTTTCTGCAACAAGAAAACAGATTACACAGTCACTATCTCATGTAGATCGCGTGATAACGAAACGTTGGAACATTCACTTTTCTAGAAATTGGCTAACTAACTTAACTTTTCCTTTAACCAAGAGACCATCGTGTCTGGAAAATACACAGGACTTTAGGACAAAGAAAAAAAAAGAGAGAAAAAAAAGTAAATGAATTCTATTTTAGAATTCATGGTTCGTATCTGCAAAGAAGGTTTCATTCTTTCATTCAATACCCGTGGGTACAGACGGACGTGGACGACTATGCTTCTCTATTGCGTGTGTAGTCCTTGGTTTTTCTAATCTGTTTCTGGTACCAATCACTCAAGTGCCGTGCCGTGTGGCGTAGGCGATCATTTCTCTCCACAGTTCCCTGTATTTAGACCTGATTATGAGATCCGGTGGTGACTTTCTTCCTAGCCACACTGACAGCCCATCCAGTAACTTCTCTATCTGTCTTCCTCTGTCTCTTCTTCCCTCAATTTTTTCCACTTGCCACAGCGTGTTCCAATTTTCCTCTTCTCAGAAAATGTCCTACAAATCTCTCTTGTCTGCCTCTGATCTTTGCAGTAATTTGCCTTTTAACTTCAGCCTCTCTGGTATCCTGTTCAATTTTGTTACTATTTTCTAATGAATAGCATTCTTTCAATTACCATCCCTCAACGAGAAATCAAAGTTTCAACACCACAGATAATGAGAAATATTAGAAAATAAAAAAAACTCAGAAAATGAGAAATATTAGAAAATAAAAACCTCAGAAAATGAGAAATATTAGAAAATAAAAAAAACTCAGAAAATGAGAAATATCAGAAAGTAAAATCCTCAGAAAATGAGAAATATTAGAAAATAAAAACCTCAGAAAATGAGAAATATTAGAAAATAAACATCTCAGAAAATGAAAAATGTTCGAAAATAAAAACCTCAGAAAATGAGAAACATTAGAGAAAAAAAAATTCCAGACAATGAGAAATATATAAAAAACAACTAAAATCTGTGTTTCAGTGCCACTAAGACATACTGGGGATATGGTGCTAGGCCTTGTATTTCCAAGAACTTCTGCCAAAAGAAAGTGTGATATGGTCAATATCAAGCCATATGAGAAATAGCAGAAAATAAAAACCACAGGCAACGAGACATACCCTCCCCCACCCCCCACAAAAAAAAACAACAAACAAAACAAAACAAAACAAACAAATCAACAAAGAACAAAAACAAACAAAAACAAAATCCGGATAATGAGAAATATCAGAAAATAAAAAAAAATCAAAGACAATGAGAAATATCAGAAAATTGAAAGCACCGATAATGAGAAATATTCGAAAATAAACACCTCAGATAATGAGAATTATTAGAAAATAAACACCTCAGATAATGAGAAATATTAGAAAATAAAAAGCACAGATAATGAGAAATGTTAGAAAATAAAGAGCACAGATAATGAGAAATATTAGGAAATAAAAAGTACATATAATGACCAATGTTAGGAAATAAAAAGTACATATAATGACCAATGTTAGGAAATAAAAAGCACATATAATGAGAAATGTTAGGAAATAAAAAGCACAGATAATGAGAAATATTAGAAAATAAAACCATAAATAATGATAAATATTAGGAAATAAAAAGCACATACAATGAGAAATATTAAAAAATAAAAAGCACAAATAATGAGAAATGTTAGAAAATAAAGAGCAGAGACAATGAGAAAGAAATATTAGGAAATAAAAAAGCACAGATAATGAGAAATGTTAGAAAATAAAAAGCACAGATAATTCTATCTATCTATCTATCTATCTATCTATCTATCTATCTATCTATCTATCTATTTGGCCCTGCTATCATGCTCTTCCACAACTCCCTGCTCCGAATGCTTATTATAAGCTCTGCCGGTGTTCTTTGTCCGTGTCATCTAGTTAGTCCATCCAGCATTCTCTGTCAGTTTGTCTGTCTCTCTCTTTGTCTCTCTCCCAACCTCGATCTCTTTTGCCTTCTATTTTTCCTGTTATCACAATGTATTCTAGCCTGCCTCGCCGTAAAACGTGCACTAAGAATCTGGATTAGTAGAAGAAGCAGAAAAAGAGACGGCAGCCTGGCCGTGTGAATAAGGATCTTGTCACTCACTCCGAGCTGTCAGTCAACCTGCAAACGAACAAGACTTGAACTCACGAACCTTGATGCTCTGCCACCTGTTGTGCTTCTGCTGCTTGGAGCAGAAACAAGAGCACATCCTCTCTTTGACCCAAACGATGATGTAGTAGAAGGTCTTCGGGCTCGGAATCACATTGAAGGGCGGCGGAAGGGTGCCGCAGTCCTCGAAGTAGCTGATCCACAGTTTGGACCGCGCAAACTTCCATTCCTCGTCCGCCTGGCTCTAAACGTCAGTTAAGAAGATGGTCATGAGTGAAACAGACTTAATGTGATGTAAAAAAAAAGACATTTATAGGGATCCAAGAAAGTGATGATTTGTCTGTCTGTTCCTGTCAGCCTGCCCGCCCCGTCCATACATTCAGTGTTGTATGGTTAGCTTTAGGAAAACAGTACACAAAGCTCTTTCGACGTGAGAGAAAGAAAACCAATATTACTACTATTACTACTACTACTACTACTACTACTACTACTACTACTACTACTACTACTACTATTACTACTACAACTACTACTACTACTACTATTACTTTTACTAATACTACTGCTATTACTACTACTACTACTACCATTACTGCTACTACCACCACCATTACTACAATATTACTACTACTGATACTATTATTATTACTACTACTATTACTACACTACTGTTACTACTATTACTACAACAACTATTACTAATATTACTATTACTATTATTACTACTACTACTACTACTATTACTACTACTACTACTACTACTATTACTACTACTACTATTACTACTACTACAATTATTACTATTACAACTATTATTACTACTACTAGTATTATTACTACTAGTATTACTAGTACTGTTATTATTACTACTACTACTATTACTACTAGTACTAGTACTACTACTACTATAATTACTACTACTAGTACTACTACTATTATTATTACTACTACAACTTCTATTACTACTATTGCTACTTCTACTATTACTGCTGCTGCTACTACTACTACTACTACTACTACTACTACTACTACTACTACTACTTAAGATAAAGACCGTGACTGGAACCATGTACTCCAGTAGGGTGAGCAGCCGTCTACCCACTCAGACATTTAAAACATCCAAAAGAAAAAAAAAGTGTTCGAACATCCGGGTCGTTAATGCATGTCTGAAATCGTGACCCCTGGTAAGGAAACGAGGTCACGGTATAAAATTCAGTCTCCTCCTTCTTCTTCTTCTTCTTCTTCGAAGGATCTATCTCTCTCTCTCTCTCTCTCTGAACCTCAAGTGCCCAGGGCACATGGGGCTTCCGCAAGGGTTTTCCACAAATGCCTGTCCTTTGCCTTTTTTTCTGCTCTTGCCCAGGTGAGCCCTCTATTGCTCAACATCCTCTCTGTTGTTCTTCTCCATGTCTCTTTTGGTCTACCCTTACTTCTGTTCCCCTGTGGTGTCCATCTTAGTGCTATTTTTGGTAGTGAGTTGTCAGTCATTCGGAGCACATGTCCCAACCATCGCCAACGTCTTTCCTCAATAATTGTTGTCAGTGGTTTCATCTGCATTTCTGCTAATAAGATGTTATTTCTTATGGTGTTTGGCCAAAATATTTTTCTAATTCTTCGTAAACATTTAGTCTGGAAAGAATTCAAATTCCTTCTTCGAAGGATAGGTCATGATAAATCTGCAGCCCCATCGCCCTGACAAAGTCCGTCGTCTTCTCCAGGCTTGAGTGTGAGCCTAGTAGCTTTTCTTTCAGCTCCTCTCCCTTGGAGGTTTGAGTAGGTTGGACAGGTTTGCAGGATGTGTTCTGGTGTCTGTACGCCAAAGCCACAGGGACATTCAATTGTGTGTGATATTCCGAGGCGATAGAGGTGGCTTAGAAGACTTCAGTGTCCCGTTCTTAGTGGGAAGGGTTTGGTTAGCTGGTATCTCCGTAGTTGATGATCTAGGTTCCCAGTTTGAAACACAGACATGGTTTCCCGTAAATTCTAACTGTGCAACAATAACAACAAATAAACGAACAACGTTTTACACAGAAATCATCATAAGTCATCTGCACTTCCAGTGCAGCATAAGACATCAACAAACGTTCCCCAGCCAAGTCAGGATACCTTAAACCATGTCTTTCCTGCTTTCTTTAGTTCTTCATGTACTGTGCGTCTCCGTGTCCCCAAATGTCCTGTCCCTCTTTCTTAACCCTTGAGGCGTCCAAGTCAAGGCGGGATTGCGCCGTCTTGTTCTTTCCCTTCATAGTATGTCGCCCAGCCATTTCCACCTTCATCTTTTGACCTCCTTAGTAATGTTCTCAATGCCCGTCGTTTGGTTATTTCCTCGTTTGTCACGCGATCTTCCCAGTGTATTCTTATAATTTTCCTAAGACATCCTGCTTCAGATTTCCTTAGTCTGAGTTCGATTCTCCAAGAGGTTTTTCCTCTGCATATAACAGAATGGAGCGTACACTGGATTTTACGCAGAAAACCAGCGTCTATTTACTGTTTCAAGTGCACATTTTTTGTCTGCTGTCTTTCAAATGCTAACCATACAACACAATGCTAAGTCACTCTATAGAGGGGGAAAACTTATTTGTTTTTCATCTGAAAAAAAAACTGACAGCACTACGCAACATATTAAAGATATTAACTCTTTTACTCTAACCTTGGCAGTGTTAGTAGATCTTCCACTCCTATACGGTCAATGATCAGGGCGATATTTAGACAAAGTCTAAATAAAATTCCACGACAAAGGGAGTTTCAAAGAAACATAGTCCATGTTTCAAATAAAATTTGAAACATGTACTGTGAATACACGAATCTGAGCGAAGAATAAAGGTTACTGAAATGTGGTTCTTAAGAAGGATGCTTCGCGTTCTATTGACAGCCAGAAAGACAGATGAAGAAGTATTTTAGCAGGCAAAGGAACATCCCAAACTAATGCTGTACATAAGAAAAAGACAATGAAAGTTTCTCGGACACATCAGCAGACGTGAAGGTCTCGAAAGATTGGTCATGACCGGAAAGGTAAATGGCAAAGGACAGAAAGGGTGGAGAAAACGGAAATGCCTGGATAGTCTAACTACATGCCTGGATAGTCTAACTACATGCCTGGATAGTCTAACTACATGGTTTGGCAGGAAAGCAGCAGTCGACTTGATTCAAGACACAGAGGATCGAGCAAGATGGAGCGAGATGGAGCGAGATGACCGCTTACGTCTACTGCCATGGAACCGACCTTATCTGATCTAAATAAAATGAAAAGTAGTATGTTTCTAATCCAACCCAAGTATTTTTTTTTAATTACAGAGTAATTTCCTTGAAGTTTTTCCCCACAAAAATTACTCATAAAAATGCATTCAGACGGAGCATAGTTATAACTCCAGAAGTGAAAGAGTTAATGAAGGGGTTATGTTCTTACATGGGCACTTACCATAAAACTGGTACAAGCAAATAGAAAGTGGAACGAGAAGAAGTTCCTCGATATCGTCTTCATGAACAGAGAAGACTTTATCCATATCATCTTCTAGCTGTTGGGTGTTTTTTGTCTGCACTAAAGAAAGCCCTTTTGACTGGAAATATTGTTTGTGTTTTAATTGTCTTTCGTTTTTAAAAAAAAAGTTCTCACTTGATAGTCTGTTCATTTCTTTAGCGCGCGCACGCACGCACGCACACAATGTTTCATTTCTGTTCGTTTAGGTTGCATTTAGACTAATGTAGACGAACATTAAGTTTGTCTGTCTGTATATCTGCCTTTCTGTCTGTACCTCCTTCTGTCCTTCTGTCTCTCTGTCTACCAGTCTGTCTAATTGGGTCTTCGTCTGGACTTCTGTCTGTCTGGTTGTATGTTTGTCATTCCGTCTGTCCGTCCGTTTTCTCTTCCATTTGTCTGTCCATCCGTCTGTCTGTTTGTCTCTTCGTCTATCCTTTTGTCTGTCCGTCGACTGCTTGTTATTATGCCCTTCCGTGTGTCTGTCCCTCCATTTGTCTGTCTGCTTACCCGCCCATCCATCTGTCTGTCTATTTGTCTGCCTGCCTGCCCATCCGTTCGTCTGTCTGTCTGTCTGTCTGTCTGCCTGCCTGCCTACCCGCCCGCCAGTTCGTACGTCTGTCTGTTTTTGTACCTATGTCTGTCTATGTTCCTGTCAGTCTGCCCGTCTTTCCATATGTTTATCTGTCAGTTACTATATAAAGTACATTTATCCACACATCACACAGCACAATACTCATACCAACAGACTTACAATCTACTTACATAAATAAGCTGGTAAGAATTGCTCATCATGGCAATCAGCATGTTCAGCAGAACGATCAGCGCAATCCAGCTGTACACGCCAAACATCAGCTTACCCACGAACTCCGTGAACTCATGCTCAAAACGAGGCTGCAGCTCTGCGTGGTCAAGGTCGACCAGGCCGTAGATGGCCCAGTACAAGGACTGCACTATCTCGAACAGGCTGCAATACGAGACGCATGGCGAGAGCTAGATACAGAACCAACAGTAGTAACTATGTCTGTAAATTATTAACTGCAGATTTGTAAGAATAAAGAAAGAAACAGACAACGAAGCTCTTTCGTTGAGAAGAGAAACTAGAAATGGAATGGCCATTTTATCTGAAAAGACCCCAACATTGTTGCCTGCAGCAGATATTCGACGACCGCTTGAACGAAAGTGGAAGAGAAGACTGACCGTACACAGCCTGCCGAAATGGACAGCATGCGGAACATCAGGGGCTAGTTACAGCTCTTGAAAAAGAAGAATTTGTTGCTAGCCTGCAAAAGGCGCCAGAAGGCGTGCTTGTGCTGGATTTTATTTAACTGCTCTGTTGTTTTTGTTTTTTTTTTACTTCATGATGGTCTACATCGACCTGTACGTTTTGGGTTGCTTAAATGGAAGCGACATCCCCCAACCCAATCTAAACTTTTGCAGTGAATTGTGTGCCTCGATGTTGTCGGCGAGGCGTAGCACCGAAGACTCTTGTGATACAGACTTGATGAGGGCCTAAGTTTCAGTGCCGGGTTTAGACTTCGTGGGGCCCTAAGCTTCAGTGCCGGGTTTAGACTTCGTGGGGCCCTAAGCTCCAGTGCCGGATATAGGTCTGCAAAAGCATCAACACCACGTGTACCTATACCCGCCGGCCCAACCAACATTCCCACCACCAATGGAAAGCTGGCTTTTGTTAAGTCAGGTCCAAACAGGTTGAGACCACCGTGTCAGGTATGTGTAGTCCCCTCCCCCTTCCTCTCCCACCCCATATGGAAGTTGATCTCGGGCACAGGAATCTTTTGAATTTTGACAACTATGACGTCACTCTAGTAACCTTCATCTTCGCCCTGCTCTGCTCTTTCCGCCATTTTAAATATTACTCATTTTCTTGTCTTGTCTTGCCTCCATCCTCGTATACCTTTCGGCATTAACGAGGCGAATAGGCTTTTGTGAAAGGGACACGGTGTTTTTGTTTAACATAGGGTTTTGGTGTCAAACTTCATTGATCTCAAGGGCTTGGGTGTCAAACTTCACTGACCTCAAGGGCTTGGGTGTCAAACTTCACTGACCTCAAGGGCTTGGGTGTCAAACTTCACTGACCTCAAGGGTTTGGGTGTCAAACTTCACTGACCTCAAGGGCTTGGGTGTCAAACTTCACTGACCTCAAGGGCTTGGGTGTCAAACTTCACTGACCTCAAGGGCTTGGGTGTCAAACTTCACTGACCTCAAGGGCTTGGGTGTCAAACTTCACTGGTTTCAAGGACTTGGGTATCAAACATCATTGATCTTAAGGGCTTGGGTATTAAACTTCATTGATCTCAAGGGCTTGGGTGTCAAACTTCATTGATCTCAAGGGTTTTGGTGTCAAACGTCATTGATCTCAAGGGCTTGGGTGTCAAACTTCATTGATCTCAAGGGCTTGGGTATCAAATTTCACTGACCTCAAGGGCTTGGGTGTCAAACTTCACTGACCTCAAGGGCTTGGGTGTCAAACTTCACTGACCTCAAGGGCTTGGGTATCAAACATAATTGATCTTAAGGGCTTGGGTATTAAACTTCATTGATCTCATCAAACTTCGTTGATCTCAAGGGCTTGGGTATCAAACATCATTGATCTCAAGGGCTTGGGTATCAAATTTCATTGATCTCAAAGGCCTGGGTATCAAACTCCATTGATCTCAAGGGTTTGGGTATCAAACTTCATTGATCTCAAGGGTTTGGGTATCAAACTTCTTTGATCTCAAGGGTTTGAGTGTTCAACTTCATTGATCTCAAGGGTTTGGGTATCAAACTTCATTGATCTCAAGGGTTTGGGTATCAAACTTCATTGATCTCAAGGGCTTGGGTATCAAACTTCATTGACCTCAAAGCTACAATCTAGTGGCGTACTAGTTTTTGACAAGTTATTAAAATGAGAAAAAGTGACAATTATGAAGTAAAGGTAATTAGCTTTTCTGATCTTTAATTTCTTTTTGATGTTTAGAAAAAAAAAGAAATGTTAATTTTAATTTAAAAAAATTACATTTTCATAACCGCAGACCTCTTGGACCTCATGAAGTCTTCAGACCTCTTGGGCCGCATGGACTGCATGAAGCCTTCAGACCTCTTGGGCTGCATGCAGTCCGCGGGCCGCCAGTTGGATACTCATAATATTAGGGGAACATTTAAGGTTTCTACTAGGGTTTCTTCATCCACCTCCTGCGTTAGCGGCCTTTCTCCTTGTTTCCTACCATTCCTGGCATGAGATATTTGCTAACAATATTCCACTGGCTTTCACTCACTGTGCAGTATATTTTTATATCAGTTTAATAACGACTGCTTGAGATAAAGTTAATTTTGAAAGATATAGGGCAGTCATAAAGGTAGAGAGATATAGAGTAGAATGTCATAAAATTAATTTTGAGAGATATAGGGCAGTCATAAAGTTAGAGAGATATAGAGAGCAGAATGTCATAAAATTAATTTTGAGAGATATAGGGCAGTCATAAAGTTAGAGAGATATAGAGCAGAATGTCATAAAATTAATTTTGAGAGATATAGGGCAATCGTAAAGTTAGAGGTATGTGTAGTCCCCTCGTCTGTCCATCTGTTTGTCTGTCAGGTACTATATAAAGAATGTCATAAAATTAATTTTGAGAGATATAGGACAGTCATAAAGTTAGAGAGATATAGAGCAGAATGTCATAAAATTAATTTTGAGAGATATAGGGCAGTCATAAAGTTAGAGAGATACAGAGCAGAATGTCATAAAATTAATTTTGAGAGATATAGGGCAGTCATAAAGTTAGAGAGATATAGAGCAGAATGTCATAAAATTAATTTTGAGAGATATAGAGCAGTCATAAAGTTAGAGAGATATAGAGCAGAATGTCATAAAATTAATTTTGAGAGATATAGGATAGTCGTAAAGTTAGAGAGATATAGAGCAGAATGTCATAAAATTAATTTTGAGAGATATAGGGCAGTCATAAAGTTAGAGAGATACAGAGCAGAATGTCATAAAATTAATTTTGAGAGATATAGGGCAATCGTAAAGTTAGAGAGATATAGAGCAGAATGTCATAAAATTAATCTTGAGAGATAAGTGGCAGAATATCATACAAGTTAATTTTGAGAGATAAAGTGCAGAGTGTCATAAAGTTAAATTTGAGAGATAAATGAAATAGCTAAATGTCATAAATTAAGGTGGAAAGATAAAGTGTAGAATGTCATAAAATTAATTTTGATAGATAAAAGGCATAATGTCATACAGTTAATTTTTAGAAATCAAAAAGCAGAATGTCATAAAATTAAGTCTGAAAGTGCAGAATGTCATATAAGTTAAATTTGAGAGATAAATGGTAGAATGCCATAAAGTTAATTTTGAGAGATAAAGGGCAGAATATCAGACGGGCCCTGGTTCCAGTCTTTACAGTTTGAGAACACTTCTTTTTTTTTCGATTCAATCCAATTTGACTTTTAAAAGAAACAGCAGCGGACATGCCCTACATACACTGCTATACTCACTTAGCAAAGCTCCTGGACTTTCTGTCACATGTCAATGTGACGTTTATACCAGCGCTGCAGTCACTGGCCTGCTTATTTGCATAATACCAGTAAAGATGGTTGAGCCCGCAGGCGAAGGATATCAGAACCAGCAGGAAGACGCAGCCGAACTTGACAATGTCCATGATCATTCTCCCAAGAGAGATCTGCAGGGGGCCCAGATAGGGGCTGACTGTGAAAATATTGACCAGCTTCAAGGAGCTGAAGATGTTGGCGGCGGCGAACAGAGCCTCAGCGATGAGGTTGGGGTCGTAGGGTGGCCAATGCTCGCGGTCGACGTTGGCTAGCGGGTTGTGCTGCTCGCGTTCGTCTCTGACCTGGGAATCATTTTGTTATGTTATTTCTCAGAGATAATATAACACAGAACCGTAACTCTAAAATACACACAGACAACATTACTCTCACTTACACAATTCAGAAGAAAACTGTGCTTCAAAATATTCATACACATACTTTAGTAATTAATAATCAATATTTTGTTAAAAAATACCGAAAGTTTGTTACTGTTAAGATAAAAATGTTATTATTTATTAACTCCTTGGGCACTAACACTATATCCATATGTGCCTCTAAGGCATGACAGGATTACCTTTACCGTTACCTTTATAAGGCTTGTATACTGCCACTATTATTTTCTTCTTCTTCTTCTTCTTCTTCTTCGTCTTCTTCTTCTTCCTTAAGCAGCTGTTGAATTCAGCATCTTTCCGAGCCAGTGTGGCTCATTGCTGTAGACAAGACACGTCTCCATTCTTCTCTTGTTCTTGATCTTTTCTTGTCAGTTGTAGATTCCAGGAGCGCGGATATCTTCTTCCAGGCTGTCTCGTCGTCGTTGTCTAGGTCTACCTCTTGGTCTGTCCCCTTTCATCACTTCTATATAGGCCATCTTTGTTTGTCCGTCCTCCTCCATTCTCTCTAAATGCCCGAGCCACCTCAGTCTGTTGCTTTTCATAATGGCTGTTATAAGCTGAGAGTTAAACAATGTGAAGACTTCTTTGTTACTTCTTATCTTCCATTGTTGTGCTGTACGGTTTCTTGTCAGTCTATACATTCTTCTCAGGATTCTGTTCTCAAATGGTTTTTTGGTTTTCATCTTGCTTGGTTGCCACTACAGTCAGTCAGTCAGTCATTTGCATGTCCCTTGCGAAACTTTACCTCTCTAACAGCTCTCATGTAGGCCTCTCGGTTGTGAGCAAGATGCCCTGCTGCTGATGCGTCCATTCGCAGATCATCAACGATGTCTTGCAGCCATCTTCGCTTTGATCTTCCTCTCTTTTTCCCATTATGTATCCTTCCAAATCGGTCTTCTCTAAATTCTCATGGCGTTTAATGTGTCCAAAATATTTCAGTTTTCTCTGTTTAACCCTCTTTACTAGCCAGCCTTCTTCAATATTAAATTCTCGTAGTATGGATATATTTTGTTCTTTTTTTTTTTGTGTCCATGATATTTGAAGAACTCTTCTGTAGCATTTACATTCAAAGGCACTTATGTGTTTCTCAACTGTTTTGTTAAGTGTCCAGGTCTCACAGGCATATGTTGCGATGGGAAAGATGTATGCCCTTAAAAATCTTATTTTTGTAGTGTCTGTCTGTTCATCTCCACAGATTCTTTATTTGTTTTACTTTTTAAAGACCGATAGATGTTCTCCTTTTAAAAGTTAGCCCCCCCCCCCCTGCCACAAGAAAATGCTCACTTATCCCAGGCATATAAAAGTGTAATCAACTGACTTGTGGGGGAACGGGGGGGGGGGGGGGGGGAATGGGTGTCAAAGGTTCTGGGAGTGAAACGCGAATAAAAACATTCCGGAAGAGCCATAAGGCTGGTGGAATTAGGGGCTGTTGGCTACCCACCTTCTGGTATCCTCACAGCTTTTCTAGATTTTCAGACACTGTTCTTCCTCTGGAGTTAAATGGAATGGGTGGGGGAAGGGGATGGAAGAGAAAGAAAGAAAAGGGAAGAGAGATGGGGAGAGAGAGGGGGGAGAGAGAGGGGAGAGAGAGAGGGGGAGAAGAGAGAGGGAGAAACAGAGTAATGGAGACAGAGAGGGAAAGCAAGAGAGGGGAGACAGAGGGATAAAGAGAGTGACAGACAGACAGAGGGATAAAGAGAGAGGGATAGCGAGAGAGGGGAGACAAGGGATAGAGAGAGGGAGTGACAGAGGGATAGAGACAGAGGAAAAGGATAGAGAGGGATAGAGGGGAGGGAAGGAGAGAGAGGGAGACAGAGGGATAGAAAGAAGGAGACAGATGGATATAGAGAGGGAGACAAAGGGACAGAGAGAGGGAAAGAGAAAAGAAGAGAGAGAGGGAGAGAGAGATAGAGGAAAAGAAGCTATAACATAGGCAAGGCATTTTCTCCATCCATTTGCATACGCAAAACAGGAGGAGACAACTGTTGATATTTGTCAGTTTCAAATCCGTATTTATTGACAAAAAAAGGCAAAATATTATATACATCTATGTGTATGTGTATGTGTCTGTGTATGTGTGAAATTCTCGGGACATAACTAAAATCTCAGGACATATCTTAAACCTCAGGACATACCTAAAATCTCGGGACATACCTAAAATCTCAGGACATATCTAAAATCTCAGGGCATATCTAAAAAGAGCATTTTATCAAGGTCATCCTCTTCGCAGAGGATAGAGGATAATGAAAGTCAGAGGATAGAGGATAATCAAAGTCAGAGGATAGAGGATAATCAAAGTCAGAGGATAGATGATAATCAAAGTCAGCCCGCGATAAATATAATGTTAACATTCGAGGAAACGAGAAGGCAGGCACGTAACAGACACAAAATCCAACTCCAGTAGGAAAGTAAAGCAAATAATAATAATAATAATAATATAATAATAATAATAAAATAACAAAAAACTAAAGGAGGAATGGCTAAAGGAATGGGCTGTGAGAAACACCGGCAGACCAGCTTTCCAGCACACGGCCGCCCCGAACGTGGAAGAAGCCAATAAACATACTAAACACACGAAATCAAAACATCATTTTTCAACTAAGAACACGACCCCCCCCCCCCTTTTTTTTTTTGAACGCATACGTGCACTGGATAGAGCCCGATGAAACGTCCAAATGTCCGTTCTGTGATAATAACCAAGAAACAGTCACACGCTCCATCTCATAGAACAATTTAAAAAATATATAAATAGGAAACTACGAGGCTTTGGTACGGTAAAGTAAGAGAACAGTTTTGTAGGATTAGACCTCGAAAAATATCGTAGACAAAGCACTTTAGTGAGACGCGAGAGAAAGAAAAATCACAAGAGAATTACCTGGGATGCGAACCACGGACTCCGGTAGGACGAGCAACCGTCTAGAAACGAGAGAACAGCGTACTAGCGAACTGAGGCAACTTATATCTTCTTATATCCTTCCCGTGCCGTTAAACGTCACACAGGGCTCGCAAGGTAGTTCGCCAGTTTGTCCAGTTGTCGGCGAGCTTTTCAACCTCACCGAAGGATTTTATGCCTATTAGTTTGTCCTGTCTTAAAAATGTCCTCTTTAGAGTTTCCTGTGGTCGGCCTCTTTTTCTTTGGCCTGTTGTGTTCCACTTGATAGATTGTTTTGGGATTCTCTGATCGTTTCTTCTCATCACGTGATAAACATATGTCCATCTCCTTTTCCTGGTCACAAATGAAACTGGTTGTTGTTCGCTCATCAGTCTTATTTCTGCATTGTTCTTGAATTCGTTCCACTTGATGCCGAGTATTTTCCTTAGGTATTTGTTTTCAAAAGAGTCTAATTTCTTGTCTGTTTCTTTAGTTGTTTTCCAGTTTTTGCATGCATAAATGAGAGTGGATATTACATTTGAATTGAATAATCTTAACTTGGTTTTTTGTGCTTATAACTTTTGAATGCCGTATATTCTCAAGATTCTTGAAGATCGATGCTGTTTTGAGCCAACTAGCACCTAAAAAAGGGGTGTTTTGTAGGCCTAGTCATTAGTAACTGCTCAGTAGACACGAGGGATCGTGACACCCAGAAAGAAACGAGGTCATGACACAGAAATTCCATAGCTTAGATTCAGTCTCTTTAGCAGGTACCAACTTTTTTAGACAAACATGCACACTGTTTCCTGCCATGTCTGGCGCATCTCCTAGAATGTGCAGTATGCAAAGATGTACGACAGGAACGCCTTCCGAACATCCAGTTATCCAGAACACCTTATACACAAACTCAATACAGTTAAAGAAGATCTGCAGATACTTTACTATCACTTCGAGCCGAAGATTAGAAGCTCAAACGTCTGATGGCTCAGAGAAATGAAATGATGTGAAAAGTGGCATTGTCAAGGTAAATCTACGACAAATACCTCGTTAAAGTGGAATGATGGAGGTAAATCCACGACAAATACGTTGTTGAAATGGAATGATCGAGATCGTCCGACGACAAATGCACCATTAAAACTGAATAATCAGTGTCAGTGAGGCCAAAAAAGAAATTGTGGAATCTTCAAGAACAAAACTTGGACAAGGCCATGCAACAACATGACCTGGTACTCTAAGACTAAACTCTTTCATTTTCTTATATTCGGCCACATATTCCGAGTGGTGAGTTGCCTTTGATGCTTGACATCGATTTGATGATGCCTTAAGCTTCAGTGCCGGATTTAGACTTGATGACGCCCTAAGCTTCAGTGCCGGATTTAGACTTGATGGTGCCCTAAGCTCCAGTGCCGGATTTAGACTTGATGATGCCTTAAGCTTCAGTGTCGGATTTATAATTGATGATGCCCTAAGCTTCAATGCCGGATTTAGATTTGATGATGCCTTAAGCTTCAATGCCGGATTTAGACTTGATAATACCATAAGCTTCAGTGCCGGATTTTGATTTGATGATGCCCTAAGCTTCAGTGCTGGATTTAGATTTGATGATGACTTAAGCTTCAGTGCCGGATTTAGATTTGATGATGCCTTAAGCTTCAGTGCCGCATTTAGATTTGATGATGCCTTAAGCTTCAGTGCCGGATTTAGATTTGATGATGCCTTAAGCTTCAGTGCCGGATTTAGACTTGATGATGCCCTACGCTTCAGTGCCGGATTTATATTTGATAATACCATAAGCTTCAGTGCCGGATTTAGATTTGATGATGCTCTAAGCTTCAGTGCCGGATTTAGATTTGATGATGCTCTAAGCTTCAGTGCCGGATTTAGACTTGATAATACCATAAGCTTCAGTGCCGGATTTAGATTTGATGATGCTCTAAGCTTCAGTGCCGGATTTAGATTTGATGATGATCTAAGCTTCAGTGCCGGATTTAGATTTGATGATGATCTAAGCTTCAGTGCCGGATTTAGATTTGATGATGTCCTAAGCTTCAGTGCCGGATTTAGATTTGATGATGCTCTAAGCTTCAGTGCCGGATTTAGATTTGATGATGCCTTAAACCTCAGTACCGGATTTAGACTTGATGATGCCTTAAGCTTCAGTGCCGGATTTAGATTTGATGATGCCCTAAGTTTCATAGACTTTATAGACATTAAAAAAAGGCATTTGACAGCATACACAGAGATTCACTGTGAAGAATTTTATGACTATATGGAATACCATCTAAAATTTCCAACATCATTAGAGATCTCTACACCGGTGCAGTCAAGACAGAAGAAGGAATGAGCGAATAGTATCAGATTAAAACAGGCGTGAAACAAAGATGTATATTATCTCCCTTGCTTTTTGGAATTGCCATAGACTTTATAATGAAAAGATGCTGCACAGGTAAAACCGGCATTGACTGGGTACATGGGACCCAAATAGAAGATCTTGATTTTGCAGATGACATAACTCTTATCAGTGACAATGTGAAATCGACGCAGAAAAAAAAACCAGATTCCCTGTCTTCCTTGGCTAGCAAAATAGGTCTTGAAATTAACAAACACAAAACAAAAATAATGAAACTTCTTATTAATCAAGAAGTAAAATATACGTGGAAGGAACAGCTGTTGATGAAGTAAACCAATTTGTATATCTTAGCAGCTACATAGACCAGGATGATGAAACCAGGAGGGAAGTTAGAATCAGAATTGCAAAAGCAGCATTGTCCTTCAAAAATGTCGAGAACATATTGAATTCAAAATTTATAAGCACAAAAACCAAGTTAAGATTATTCAGTTCAAATGTGATATCCATCCTCATTTATGCACGCGAAAGCTGGAAATCAACTAAAGAAATAGACAACAAATTAGACTCTTCCTAAGGTAAATACTCGGTATAAAATGGAGCGAATTGAAGAACAACACAGTGATAAGACAGATGAGCAAACAACAACCTGTCTCATTGGTGATCAGAAAAAGAGGATGGATATATGTAGGGTATGTGATGAGAAGAAACAATCAGAGAATCCCAAAACAAGCTATCAAGCGAAGCACAACAGGCCGAAGAAAAAGAGGTCGACCACGTGAAACTCTAAAAGAGGACACTGTTAAGAGAGGCCAGTTCGGTGGGCATAACATCCCTTGATGAAGTTGAAAAACTCACCGAAAACAGGAAAACGTGGCAAACAACTATGCGAGCCCTATGTGACGTTTAACGGTACGGGAAAGATGTAAGATGTAAACTCCAGTGCGGGATCTAGACTTCGTGGGACCCTAAGCTCCAGTACCAGATCTAGACTTCGTGAGAACCTAAGCTCCAGTGTGGGATCTAGACTTTGTGAGAACCTAAGCTCCAGTACCGGATCTAGACTTCGTGAGAACCTAAGCTCCAGTGCGGGATCTAGTCTTCGTGAGATCCTAAGGTCCAGTACCGGATCTAGACTTCGTGAGAACCTAAGCTCCAGTCCCGGATCTAGACTTCGTGAGAACCTAAGCTCCAGCACCGGATCTAGACTTTGTGAGATCTTAAGCTCCAGAACCGGATTTAGACTTCGTGAGACCCTAAGCTCCAGTGCAGGATTTAGACTTCGCGAGACTCTAAGCTCCGGTGCAGGATTTAGACTTCGTGAGACCCTAAGCTCCAGTACCGGATCTAGACTTCGTGAGACCTTAAGCTCCAGTACCGGATCTAGACTTCGTGGGAATCCAAGCTCCAGTACCGGATCTAGACTTCGTGGGACTCCAAGCTCCAGTGTAGGATTTAGACTTCGTGGGACTCCAAGCTCCAGTGCAGGATTTAGACTTCGTGACACCCTAAGCCCCAGTACCGGATCTAGACTTCGTGAGACCTTAAGCTCCAGTACTGGATCTAGACTTCGTGAGACCCTAAGCTCCAGTACCGGATCTAGACTTCGTGAGACCTTAAGCTCCAGTACCAGATCTAGACTTCGTGGGGTCCTAAGCTCCAGTACCGGATCTAGACTTCGTGGGGTCCTAAGCTCCAGTACCGGATCTAGACTTCGTGGGGTCCTAAGCTCCAGTACCGGATCTAGACTTCGTGGGACTCCAAGCTCCAGTGCAGGATTTAGATTTCGTGAGACCTTAAGCTCCAGTACCGGATCTAGACTTCGTGAGACCTTAAGCTCCAGTACCGGATCTAGACTTCGTGGGACTCCAAGCTCCACTACCGGATCTAGACTTCGTGGGACTCCAAGCTCCACTACCGGATCTAGACTTCGTGGGACTCCAAGCTCCAGTACCGGATCTAGACTTCGTGAGACCTTAAGCTCCAGTACCAGATCTAGATTTCGTGGGGTCCTAAGCTCCAGTACTGGATTTAGACTTCGTGAGACCTTAAGCTCCAGTGCAGGATCTAGACTTCGTGAGACCTTAAGCTCCAGTACCGGATCTAGACTTCGTGAGACCTTAAGCTCCAGTACCGGATCTAGACTTCGTGAGACCTTAAGCTTCAGTACTGGATCTAGACTTCGTGAGACCTTAAGCTCCAGTGCAGGATCTAGACTTCGTGAGACCTTAAGCTCCAGTGCAGGATCTAGACTTCGTGAGACCTTAAGCTCCAGTGCAGGATCTAGACTTCGTGAGACCTTAAGCTCCAGTACTTGATCTAGACTTCGTGAGACCTTAAGCTCCAGTACTGGATCTAGACTTTGTGGGGTCTTAAGCTCCAGTGCAGGATCTAGACTTCCAGTGCAGGATCTAGACTTCCAGTGCAGGATCTAGACTTCCAGTGCAGGATCTAGACTTCCAGTGCAGGATCTAGACTTCCAGTGCAGGATCTAGACTTGTTGAAGGTGTGAGGCCTTAAATTATATAAAGCTGACCCCCCTACCCACACCACCCCACCCCCTCTATTATAAAGTTACACCGGCCCATTAACATATGCCTATGGTGCACTAACACCATATCACTTATGTGCCTCTAAGGCATGACAGGATTACCTTTACCTTCTTAACCCGGGCAGTGGTAGCCTTCATGAACCCAATCGTCAGCAGGAAGTCTTCATGTGTGCTCCCCCCTCTCTTCCCTCCACAGTTTTCTATCCATGCACTTTTCATGGGTATTAAACCTGGGCTATTAAGTCTCCGCAGAGAGCGCTGGCTTGGGGGAGGTAACTTTATTTGCTACACATCATAAGAAGACATCCATCCACGTGACAAAGAGAGCGTGAAATTGTGTAAGCAACGATCAATACTCCAGTGGGAGTAAAACACAATGGAAGATAAAAAAAGGGGCAGATAATCCTCGTTCGTGATCCCTTTTGGAAGAGTACAGGAACTTGATAAAGATAAATGATAATTTCTTTTTTGTTTATTATTATTATTATTATTATTAATTTTTTTTTTTTTGGTTTTCAAAATTTGATCTTTATCTCAGCCCAGCTTCAGTATTAATTTGTTTGATATGCGCTTAATTTATTCAACTTTTACGTCCCGTTTAGACGCCTGACAACCCTACAGGCTCCAGCCAGCAAAGGCTCTCTGAGATGGCTCCAGCGACTCCCCGGTCTGCTTGGAACACAGCATCTCAAGCCCACATAGTGTCCCTGATCAATAAATACGTACTCTGGTCTTTCGAGGAGTAGATGAACTGTTTGTGAGGTCCTTGTTTCTTCTAGTGCCAAAGTGCCCTTGCTGGTAATGGCTGGTTCGAATATACAAATTATCTAAAATATATGGTTACACGTGGTTTAAAATCATTATTTCGTCGCAAATCAATAGTTCCCTTTAAATAAAAATTTAGGGCACTTACGCCATATCCCGTTTAAAGGAAATTATGGGCAAGAAGGCTATATCCCTATTAAGGAAAATAAGGGAAAATATGACATTAACATCATATTTTTTTTAAAAGAAAAATATGACACTGGCATCATATCGTTTTCAAGGACAATATGGGCATTAATATATATCATTTTCAGGGACAATATGGGCACTAACGTCATATACCTATGTGAAGGAAAATATAGGTACTATCATTATATATCCTTTAAAGGAAAATATGAGGAAAAAATAGGCATTATCGTTAGCATCATTTTAAAGGAAAATATGAGAAAATATGAGCACTAACGTCACATACCTCTTTGAAGGAAAATATGGGGACTATCAGTATATATCTCTTTAAAGGAAAATATGAGAAAATAAGGGCACTAACATCATATAATCCTTATAATGTATGTCTTTGTGGCTGGACAGAGCTATCTCCAACAACAATTTTGATAAAAGCGATAGAAGGGAAGGGAAGTAACCGTCGGCAAATGACGTAATGTGATACCACGAGTTAGCGCTCCTTTTCATGTAATCACAGATTTAGTGCACTGTTTCTTTTAGAGAAAGTTCTGCCCCTGATAAACGCCCTCTCTCTCTCTCTCTCTCTCTCTCTCTCTCTCTCTCTCTCTCTCACCTGCAGGTAGGCCAGGAGGCGAAGAGTGAAGGTAGCTATGTACAGCGAGTTGGTGAAAAAGTCTAGAATGTTCCACATGTCGTGGATGTACTCGATGGCGCCCTCGTCCCAGAGCTGCTTGATCTCGCTCCACATGTGACCTGCCAGAGAGGGGAGAGAGCACAGAGATGGATGACAACGAAAGGTCCATCATGGTACCAGAAAGTAAGAAAACAAGAAAACGGTGTTTCAAAGACAACAGATTACTGCTTGCAGTTTTCAGTTTGGGAGGGGGGGGGGTGTGATGGTGGTACCATGACAATATTAAGCGTGATTAAATTTTCAGTGATTTCTGCCTGCGAGGTTATCAAGCGTGATCAAATATTCAGTCATTTCTAACTAAAAGATTACTAGGCATGTTTACACTTCAGTGATTCCTTAGATCACTTTAAGCATGATCAAATGTTCAGTGATTTCTAAGTAAGAGATTATTACGCATGATGAAATTTTCAGTGATTTCTAAGATCATATTAAGCATGATTAAATTTTCAGTGATTTCTAAGATCATATTAAGCATGATTAAATTTTCAGTGATTTCTAAGTAAGAGATTATTACGCATGATAAATTTTCAGTGATTTCCAAGACCATATTAAGCATAGAAAGACAGGCACTGACATGGAATCCTCAAGGAAGTAGAAAACGAGGAAGACCTAGACTTACTTGGAGAAGGGAAATCATGACAGTGCTCAGAGACAAGGGATACACATGGAAGGAAGCAGAGAATAATTCCAAGAACAGGGATGACTGGAGAGCCTTTATCCATGGCTATGCTCTCAAGGGAGTGAAGGGCGATGATGATGATGATTAAGCATGATTAAATTTTCAGTGATTTTTAAGATCATATTAAGCATGATAAATTTTCAGTGAGTTCTAAATAAGAGATTATAAACAAGATCAGACCAAATTTTCAGTGATTTCTAAGTAAGAAATTATTAAGCATGATCAAATTTTCAGTGATTTCTAAGATCATATTAAGCATGATTAAATTTTCAGTGATTTCTAAGATCATATTAAGAATGATTAAAGTTTCAGATATTAAGAGATTATTAAACAAGATCAGACCAAATTTTCAGTGATTTCTAAGTAAGAGATTATTAAGCATGATCAAATTTTCAGTGATTTCTAAGATCATATTAAGAATGATTACATTTCCAGTGATTTCTAAATAAGAGATTTTTAAAACAAAGCCTATGTTTGATATTCATTCGTTCTATGGTATTTTATTTCAGTCTAATGTAGGAGTTCTTTCCAAAGTTTACCCGGCGACGTATCACCGAGTCCCATTGTTAACCCCTGTCCCAAGAGTGATGACGGAGGCAACATAGAGGAGAACTGTTGTGGGTTTTTGCTGTGTCCCAGAGCCTACAGAAACTTTGGGACAGACTTTGTAGATTTCCCAGGATCCCATATAGTCGCCATCGCAACGGTGGGGCTTTCCCGACATGACGTCTCAAGACACGGCTTTAACTTGTCAACTGTGGGGCTTTCCCGACATGGCGTCTCAAGACACGTGTTTAACTTGTCAACGGTGGGCCTTTCCCGACATGACGTCTCAAGACACGTGTTTAACTTGTCAATGGTGGGCCGTTCCCGACATGACGTCTCAAGACACGTGTTTAACTTGTCAACGGTGGGGCTTTCCCGACATGACGTCTCAAGACAAGTGTTTAACTTGTCAACGGTGGGGCTTTCCCGACATGACGCCTCAAGACACGTGTTTAACTTGTCAACGGTGGGGCTTTCCCGACATGACGCCTCAAGACACGTGTTTAACTTGTAGGCAGAATAGTCTGTCGAGGACATCTGGGTCTATGTCCAGGAAATGACATCTCTTACATTCTTGAGCCCACAGCTCTGGGCAGTAGAGTGTATTTTTCCAGTGCGCGGAAAAGAATTCTCTAACTGGTGTGCCTAGTTTCTTTTTGAGGGTCGTGAACAAGAATTATACTGTTGTATATACGGGCATTCACTGGGTACATGAGACCCAACTGGAAGATCTTGATTTTATCAGCGACAATGTGAAATCAATGCAAGTAAAAACAGATACCCTGTCTTCAATGGCTAGTAAAACAAGACTTGAAATTAACAAGGATAAAACAAAAAATAATGAAACTTCTCATTAACCACGAAGGACAAATATACATAGAGGGAACAGCTGTTGAAGAAGTAAACCATTCTGCATATCCCTTTAGCTACATAGACCAGGATGGTGACGCCAGAGTGGAAGTTAGAACTCGAATTGCAAAAGCAGCATTGACCTTCAAGAATCTTGAGAACATATGGAATTCAAAAGTTATATGCACAAAAACCAAGTTAAGATTATTCAATTCAAATGTAATATCCACCCTCATTTATGCATGTGAAATCTAGAAAACAACTAAAGAAATCGGCAAGAAACTAGACTCCTTTGAAAACAAATGCCTAAGGTATAAAGAGGAACGGATTGAAGAACAACGCAGTGATAAGACAGATGAGCAAACAACAGCCTGTCTCATGGGTGATCAGAATACATAATCGTCCCATATATAATCTTCGACTATCATTCTTAATGACTGAATGTCTGATTGTAATCAAAAGAACTAAGTGGTGAGAAATGTATAATAAAATTGCATATACATAAATTCAATGATACCTAAAATTTATGTGCACATAATAACCATCAAAATGCGTATTAACAAATATCAAAAACATATATACATATATATATATATATATATATATATATATTACTGTTAAAAAAAGAAACGCAACAAATACGATGTTGCGATTTAAACTGAATCAGACAAGAGGAAATGCCTGAAACCTTCACTTGGACATCAGCTTCAAGCGCTGATCTGAATTGTACTCAGCAGATGATTCATGAGCACAGAAAAGCGACACACTAGCCAAAACAGAATTTTTGACAATAACTCGTGACAGGTTCACGAGAATCCCGTGAAACTTACTGAAGACAAAACTCACTGACCATGTTATTGAGTGCCTATAAAACATTGACGCTCCTGGAATCATTTCATTTGGAAATTCAATGCACAAGTGTGCCTTATCTCACTACAGAACAACGACTCATCATCATAGGAGGTTTACAGACTGGACAGTCACAAAGTGTAGTTAGAAGTGGTTAGAAGCACTATTAGTCGCCTTTGGAGACGATTTCAAGAAACTGGCTCAGTTGTAGACCGGCCACGCAGTGGAAGACCCATAGTCACAACTCCTGCCGAAGACCGCTTCATACGGCTGCGTCACCTCAGGAATTGATTTGCATCTGCGTCCTCAACAGTCCAGTCAATGACAGCAGCTCGATGAATATTTCAGATCAAACGGTCAGGAACCGGCTGCACGACGCTGGTCTTTGGGCTAGAAGACCCTGAAGAGGTCCTGTTCTTACGGACCGGCATCGCCAGAACCGATTGTAGTGGGCGAACCAGCATCGTCAATGGACCGTTACGAATAAGCGGAGAAGGGCTTGGTTTAGTGATGAATAATTCTTTCTGCTTCAGCGACACGATAGACAGAGAAGAGTTTACCGCAGAGTCCATGAGCGCTATGCCCAGAACTGCGTGGATGAGGCTCCTCCACATGGTGGTGGAGGTGTACTAGGGTGGGGGACGATCAACTTCATGGGTGGGAAGAAGTGACCTGACCTAGTGCAAATTGAATGGCGTCTGAATGTCCAACGATACGTCGCTGAAATTCTTCGTCCTCACGTCCTTCCACTTCTGGCTGCACCAGGGTCAATTTTTCAGCATGATATAACGCTCGATCTCATATGGCACAACTCACCACCCAGTTCCTCGCTGACAACAACGTCCAGACCATTCCGTGGCCATCCGTGTCATCAGACATGAACCCTATAGAACAGTCATGAGATGAACTCAACAGACAAGTCCGCCAGAGAGACATGGCGCCAACCAATCTCCGACAGTTGTCTCTTGCACTGCGGGAAGAGTGGGCAGCCATCCCACAATAACAGATCCAACGGCTAATCGGATCCATGTCCAAGGAGATGTCGTTCTCTGATACAGGCCAGACGAGGCCGTACACCTTACTGAAACGGAGGCCGCAGTCGCAAATAATAAAAGTCCAAACCAAATTTAATGAACATCATTTCAACGTTAAAGTCTTAAAGTTTCTTCATGCCAAGATTGAAACATTAATTCCGTAAAATAACATTTTGATACAAGTTTGAAATTTGGTGTCCATTACGACTGCAGTGGTGTTGCATTTCTTTTTTTTTTAAACAGTGTATATTAAAATATACCATTTATGTATCTGTCATCTATTAACAACTATACCAGAATCGGTCGGGAGGGATCGGAGGAATCGACAGCACAGCTTGCATGCGTCCACATCAGAATATAAGCTATAATTAACCCGATATACACACACATACACATCCGTATATATCCATCCACGAATAACATACTTAAAACGAGAACGTGATCTCCTCCGATCCGCTGGCACCTTCCTACGTGTTGAACGCACAAATCTCGACCAATTAAAATTCCCTCCTTTATACACCGGATCAGTCCGTACCGATTTTACCCAGAGTTGCGCACCCACTGAGCTGAACGGTCTCTGACCTATTCTTTTATTTTTTTCTTTTGTATGCCTCTGGTCTTTGTGTTTCCTATCTATACAACAGTATATACTCGTACATACCTTAAATGCTGATTGCTGTATTAATTATTTATTTTGCATTACTGCTCTGTTTATTAAAGAATGTTCTGTCACAACAGAATAACATTCGAGAGGATTTCTTTCTACCATCCTTGGGCAGATTTGCTCAGAGTTCTTTTCCATTATGCTATTTTTTGTGGTTAAGTCTCTTCATGTTCAGTGAGATAAATACTGGCAGGATTAATGTGTCACACTGAATAAAATCAATTAATCAATAAATCAGTAAATGAATAATCAAACCATCAAAATTAAATAAAATGATTCCTTTCTTCGTTCCTTCCTCTCTTTTGTCCTCCTCTCCTTTCTTTCTTTGTTTCTTTCTCACGTTTTTACTTTATTTCTTTCTTTCTTACTTTCTTTCTTTCTTTCTTTCTCTCTCTCTCTCTCTTTCTTTCTTTCTCTCTCTCTCTCTCTCTCACTTTTTTACTTTCTTTCTTTCTTTCTCGCCTTTTTTCTTTACTTTACTTCTTTCTTTCTTTCTTTCTTTCTTTCTCACCTTTTTACGTTACCCCTTTCTTTCTTTCTTCCTTCCTTTCGAATTATCGAGAGAAAACCACCCCCTTTTTTTGTTGTTGTTGTGAAATGATGGAGATCTTCTAAGATCCCATCAACTGTTTTACTTGCTCTGTTGAAGAAATGTAATATGCCAGCAAGAAAAGTCTAGTTTTCTTGGCAGTCAAAACTAGGCACAGACAACTCGAAAACAAAAAATAGAGACAAAACAAACACAATACGCTGGCCCCGCCCACAGACGTAACCCTACCTCCAACGTAGGCCAGGATGACCCACTCCACTAGCGAGGCTGGTGACCCTCGAAGCTCCTGTTTGGCTCCCTGTACGACAATGACCTCGCTGCTTATCTTCATCACCTCGACCCGCTGCGACACCAGGATAAGCAAAACTGGAGAGAGAGATATATATAATTGTTAAGTTTCAGCTGTAGTAGAAGATGATAAAAAAAATGTGAAGATATATTCCTATTAGGACACAAACGTAATCTATAGGGTGTGGTGGTGGTGGAGCCGAAGACACAGTCCAATTTGGAAGTCGGCAACACATAGCTTACATGCTAGGGCCAAGGCTGGTGAGCCATAGCTGACCAAGACCCTGTCCTATCTCTCCGTTAGTATCCTTAGTAACAGCCCTAGGGCCAGGATAACTGAACAGTTCCCGTGGCGGTGGAGTCTGTTAAAGAAGTACTGCACATTCCTTGCTTTTCTTTGTAGCTCCCTCTCTGATTGAAAACATAGGCGCCAGTAACCTGCTCCATGTCCGACACGGTGATGTTTCTAAACATCTTCAATGTAATGGCAGCATAGAAAACCAGCTCGCTGTTCCAATTAGATTGAAGAAGAAGGGGGAAAAGATGATGATATCAAGAAGAAGAAGAAGAAGAAAAGAAAAAAGAAGCAGATGAATCTGAAGATGAGGATGAAGATGATGATGATGATGAAAGAAGAAGAAAAAAGAGAAAGATTATCATCAAGACGATAATGATATGAAGAAAAAGAAGAAGAACAGAGTGATGATGTTGATGATGATGATGATGATGATGATGACGACGACGATGATCGCATTCCTTAAGCTAGCGCTTGACTACAGGATGATGCTGTCAGCCCCAAGCCTCTCTGTCTTTTCTTACCGGACCTTCAGAAGAAGATGGAAGGGGGATTGCCTATTTCTACAGCCAACTTTCTCGAGAAAGACATGCGCGCTATCCAGTACGCTACACATGCGCCCTATCCAGTACGCTACACATGCGCCCTATCCAGTACGCTACACATGCGCCCTATCCAGTACGCTACACATGCGCCCTATCCAGTACGCTACACATGCGCCCAAAGTGATAAGTTTCACCAAGAATGCTTAATTTTTTTTTGGTATTATATCTTTTGTTAAGAAATTTACAAAATAGTAACACAAAAAAAACTTTGACAAAATCTAAAAAAAAAAAATAATTCAATACTTCCACAGAGTTTACATAACACCAAGATTTTGGACAAAATTTACAAATACCAGTTTAGTAACAGTTTCCAAAAGCCATAATTATAAGATATCTGCAACCAAAAAACCCAGCTAAACTTTGACAACGGTTATAAAATACAAAAGTTAAGCAACAGCTTTACTTGTGCAAAAGCAGACAAAGACATCACTTCTTGGATAATTATAAGCAAAAGCACGCCGGGAATAGATCGGTCATGTGACCACAAGTACTATCCACATGACTTGAGGGCGGGGCTACATGAACCAGAAAAAAGAGGCCGACCTAAGACAACTTGGGATGAGAAGCTGAGATGAGCAACAGAAACTGGGCATAATTTTAAAAAAAAAAGACTGGCAACAGATCTGGAAAGATGGAGAGAATGTTTTACCAGCTCAGATAACCGGAAGCTGAAACGAGAAATAATAAAAAGAACACACACACAACAACCAGAAAGTTCAAAATATTTCGCTCAAATCGAGAGTCGTAATGAGATAATGGAAGAAATACTCCTGGGGAAAAGTTGAAGGAGAGAAAGAAAGACGCTAACGATGATGTAGATGTTGGGACATGATAAAAAAAAGAGAGGCTGGATCCAGCGTGACCTGGCACTGCTATGCAAAAACCAGGGAAAGCCAAAAGTTGGGTGGCCACGGCGGCTAACTTCTTGCCTGGAGACGGCACAGGCTGATATTTACGACGATTTGTTGAGGAAAAGAAGAAGAAAAACAGGAAGATATAATGATGATGATGTAAAGATGATAATGATGATGAGATAAAGAAGAAGATTATGATAATATGAAGAGAAAAAAGTAGATTATGATGACGATGATGATGATGTGAAGAAGAGATTGCGAAGCCGACCAAGATATTGATGTATCAGTCAATGACATAATGTTATAATTTTATTATATAATGTAATAATTTTATTATACAATGTAATAATTTTGTGATATAATGTAATACGTTTGTAATATATTGTAATAATTCGGTTATATAATGTAATCATTATACTATATAATGATTTTTTTATATAAAATTAATAATTCTGTTATATACTGCAATAGTTTTGTCTTATAATGTAATATTCTGATTATATAATGTAATACCTTTGTTATATGAAGTAATAATTTTACAGTAAAAGAGACTAATGAACCTATGACAGACCTCTTGCCCGACCCAAGTGGGCGCTCATAGAAGAAGAGCCAAAGCAAAAAATGTATGAGCACGCAAGGGACACAGCTGAAAATAAGGTCTGTTCCGTCTCCTAGTCTGCCAAGACTTAGACTGTCAGTCGCCCGCCTCACTCAGCACACCTTGGCTACAAAAGTGGCACAGCAGCCTGGTGTGAGAAGAAACACAAAAGACAAGGGGCCTCTTCCTTTCGTCGTTGTGATGGCCCAATAGGAAGCTTTGCATTAGCTGGGAGTGCATCGACCACAAGTGATGAAGAAGGTTAAGTAACAAACAAAGCGTACACGGTCCATCATCATCATCATCATCATCATCGTCATCGTCGTCGTCATCATCATCATCATCATCATCATCATCGTCGTCGTCGTTGTCATCATCATCATCATCGTCATCATCATCATCGTCATCATCATCATCATCATCATCGCTGAACTGACCACATTCTGAACAAGATACTCACACAGAAAAACGACATAGGACGTGCAATGGATGATGAACTTGACGCAAGGCCTGGTCACGAACTGGCCCATGCTGCACTTGGGCGCTATGAGGTATATCATGGACAGCACCGGGAACATGGCCCCAATGGTACCCATGATGGTCAGTTTGGAGAGTATGGATCGCCGCCGGAAGCCAGGTAAGCCTTCGTACCACAACGAGGCTAGCAGCTGCTGGCAGTTTGGATGAGCAACAAACTGAAAGGTCAAGGAACAAGTTATGTAAATGCTGCTTTGACAGACAGACAGAGACAGACAGGCAGGCAGGCAGACAGGATGACAGACAGACAGACAGACAGACAGACAAGGAGACAGGCAGAGACAGACAGCAGACAGGCAGACAGACAGACAGAGAGAAAGACAGACAAGCAGACAGGCAGACAGACAGACAACGGACAGGCAGGCAGGTAGACAGACAGAGAGAGAAAGGCAGAAAGACAGGCAGGTAGACAAGCAGACAGGCAGATACACAGGCAGACAGACAGACCGACATACAGATAGATAGATAGATAGATAGATAGATAGATTGGTAGATATACTGAGAGATAGACAGACAGACAGGTAGGTAGATATATAGATAGATAGACAGACAGACAAGCAGATAGATAGATAGATAGATAGATAGATAGATAGATAGATAGACAGATAGATAGCAATGATCTATCTATAGAAATGTTTTAGTCATTTGCTAAACATTCTCAAGAAATTTATTATTATATATTTGCCGCGCCGGACATCCTTGGCGATCATGCTTCTCCATCTTGCACAGTCCTTGGTCTTTCCATCAGTTCAGATGCTTTTATCTTTCCATGCCACGTGGTCAGTCCACTGAGATATTTTTTCTCTTGGTCTTCCTCTTTCCTTTTCCCTTGAATTTTCCAGTCATTAACAAGTTCTCCCTAACTTCTGTCTTCTCATGACATGTCCAAGTTCTCCCTAACTTCTGTCTTCTCATGACATGTCCAAGTTCTCCCTACTTCTGTCTTCTCATGACATGTCCAAGTTCTCCCTAACTTCTGTCTTCTCATGACATGTAAAAGTTCTCCCTAACTTCTGTCTTCTCATGAAATGTCCAAGTTCTCTCTAACTTCTGTCTTCTCATGACATGTCCAAGTTCTATCTAACTTCTGTCTTCTCATGACATGTCCAAGTTCTCTAACTTCTGTCTTCTCATGACATATCCAAGTTCTCTCTAACTTCTGTCTTATCATGACATGTACCAAGCTCTCTAACTTCTGTCTTCTCATGACATGTCCAAGTTCTCTAACTTCTGTCTTCTCATGGCATGTACAAGTTCTCTCTAACTTCTGTCTTCTCATGACATGTACAAGTTCTCTCTAACTTCTGTCTTCTTATGACATGTACAAGTTCTCTCTAACTTCTGTCTTCTCATGACATGTACAAGTTCTCTCTAACTTCTGTCTTCTCATGACATGTACAAGTTCTCTCTAACTTCTGTCTTCTCATGACATGTACAAGCTCTCTCTAACTTCTGTCTTCTCATGACATGTACAAGTTCTCTCTAACTTCTGTCTTCTCATGACATGTACAAGTTCTCTCTAACTTCTGTCTTCTTATGACATGTACAAGTTCTCTCTAACTTCTGTCTTCTCATGACATGTACAAGTTCTCTCTAACTTCTGCCTTCTCATGACATGTCGAAAAAATTTTGACTTTCTTTTTCTTATCATTTTAGCTAAATTTCGTTGTTGTGAAACTTCCAGAAGGACCTCTTCGTTTGGTTTTTTCTTTCTGTCCGCATTATTTATTGTATCTTTCTTCAAAATCACATCTCCGTTGCTTACAATTTTATTCTGTCATCTGTCTACGGATCCACAACCACAATATTGGGCCCATATAGCACTGTAATACTTTTAAGGGAAGCTTAAACTCTACCCCATATAGCACTGTAATACTTTGAAGGAAGTTAAAAATCTTCATCGTATAGCATTGTAATACTTTGAAGGGAAGTTTAAAATCTACCCAATATAGCACTGCACTATTTTCAAGGAGGTTTTAAAATCTACCCTATCTAGCACTGTAATACTTTCAAGGATATCTAAACTCTACCCGATACTGTAATACTTTCAGGGTGGTTTAAAATCTATCCCATATAGCACTGTAATGTTTTTAAGGGAGGTTTAAAATATGCCACATATAGCACTGTAATACTTTCAGGGAAGTTTAAAATCTACTCCATATAGCACTATAATACTTTTAAGGGAGGTTTAAAATCTACCACATATAGTACTGTAATACTTTTAAGGGAAGTTTAAAATCTACCCCATATAGCACTGTAATACTTTCAAGAGACGTGTAAAATCTACCACATATAGCAGTGTAATTCTTTCAAGAGAGGTTTAAAATCTACCCCATATAGCACTGTAATACTTTCAAGAGAGGTTTAAAATCTACCACACTGTAATACTTTCAAGGGAGGTTTATAATCTACCGCATATAGTACTGTAATACTTTTAAGGGAGGTTTATAATGTACCACATATAACACTAATACTTTCAAGGGAGGTTTATAATCTATCCCATACAGCATTGTAATACTTACAAGGGAGGTTTATAATCTACCATATACTCGTTCATTTTCCTTCTCCATGTTTTTGCTCCATTACATCCCTTAGAGGTGGAGAGGAACAGACAGAACTACAAAAATAAGATTTTTAAGGGCATGCATCTTTCCAATCGCAACATATGCCTGTGAGACCTGGACACTTAACAAAACAGCCGAGAAACACAAAAATGCCTTTGAATGTAAATGCTACAGAATAGTTCTTCAAATACCATGGACACACAAAAAAAAAAGAACAAATATATCCATAGTACAATAACTTAATATTGAAGAAGGCTGGCTATTAAGGAGGATTAAAGAGAGAAAACTTAAATATTTTGGACACATTAAACGTCATGATAATCTAGAGAAAACCGTATTGGAAGGGTGCATAATGGGACTGAGAAAGAGAGGAAGATCAAGGCGAAGATGACTGCAAGACATCGTTGATAATCTGCAAACGGATGCATCAGTAGCAGGCCATCTTGCTCAGAACCGAGAGGCCTACAGGAGTGCTGTTAGGGAGGCAAAGTTCCGCAAGGAACATGCAAATGAATGAATGAAAATGAATGACCTCTATTAGACTCTGTTATACGAAACGCCCAGTCATAAGACAGATTTATAACAGGCCCAGAATTGTGGATTATTAGGCAAACTAATGCCTAACACATGGTGCCACATTTACCTCAAGTGCCTAATTCCCTACAGAAAAGGGATGGACAACAGTATTCTGCCTTTCTGCCACAAGACTCTCTCTCTCTCTCTCTGTCTCTCTCTGAACTTTAAGTGTTTACGACACATGGGGCTTCGGCAAGGGTTTGCCACAAATGCCTGTCTTTTGCCTTTTCTTCTGCTCTTGCCCAGGTGAGCCCTCTGTTGCTCAACATCCTCTCTGTTGTTCTTCTCCATGTCTCTTTTGGTCTACCCTTACTTCTGTTCCCCTGTGGTGTCCATCCTAGTGCTATTTTTGGTAGTGAGTTGTCAGTCATTCGGAGCACATGTCCCAACCATCGCCAGCGTCTTTCCTCAATAATTGTTGTCAGTGGCTTCATTTGCATCTTTGCCCACAAGATGATATTTCTTATGGTGTTTGGTCAAAATATTCTTCTAAATCTTCGTAAACAAGGAGAAGGAAAAATGACATCAGCCACAGTGTGAATAAATGTTGTATTAAAATTTTGTATCTAATTCTTGGATCAAACTGTTGTATCAAATTTTGGGATCAAACTGTTGTATAAAATTCTTGTATCACACTGTTGTATCAAATTTTGGGATCAAACTGTTGTATAAAATTCTTGGATCAAACTGTTGTATAAAATTCTTGTATCAAACTGTTGTACCAAATTTTGGGATCAAACTGTTGTATAAAATTCTTGTATCAAACTGTTGTATCAAATTTTAGGATCAAACTGTTGTATAACATTCTTGGATCAAACTGTTGTATCAAATTCTTGTATCAAATTGTTGTATAAAAGTTTGGGATCAAACTGTTGTATAAAATTCCTGGATCAAACTGTTGTATAAAATTCTTGTATCAAACTTTTGTATCAAAATTTTGGATCAAAGTGTTGTATAAAATTATTGTATCAAACTGTTGTATCAAATTTTAGGATCAAACTTTTGTATAAAATTCTTGGATCAAACTTTTGTATAAAATTCTTGGATCAAACTGTTGTTTAAAATTCTTGTATCAAACTGTTGTATAAAATTCTTGGATCAAACTGTTGTATAAAATTCTTGGAGCAAACTATTGTATCAAATTCTTGGATCAAACTGTTGTATAAAATTCTTGGATCAACCTGTTGAATAAAATTCTTGTATCAAACTGTTGTATCAAAATTTGGGATCAAACTGTTATATCAAACTGTTGTATCAAATTCTTGGACCAAACTGTTGTATCAAACTGTTGTATCAAATTCTTGGATGAAACTGTTGTATCAAACTGTTGCGGAATCAATATTTTAGAAAGTTGTATAATGTGTGACTAAGATTAAACGAAAGCATTTTCCCTTTTACTTCAAATTTAGTTGTACATCATCATCATCATCATCATCATCATGTGCCATGCCGGTAGTCGTTGCTGATCATTCTTCCTCACAGTTCTCCATCCTTGATAGCTCAGTTGGTGATTTTTGTATTGTTCAGGAGTATTAGACTGTTTACCGATTTTGTCCCCTCTTGGTCTTCCCCTGCCTCTCTTCCCATTTATATTTCCTGTTGTTATGATGTTTTCAAGTAATCACCTTCCCATTACATGTTCAATAAATAATGGCTGTTGTTTTCTTATGGATTTAACTAGGTTCCTCTCTACATGTACTTTTGTTAGACATTCACTTTATATATCATCTTAGCTTTCAATGGTACTCTTAACATTCTTCTAAGAAACCACATCTCTGTTGCCTCTAGTGATCTTTCCATAGATCTGTTGACTGTCCATGATTCACTTTCATAGAGTAGGATAGGCTCTATGTAGCATTTTAAAACTGGGTTCTAAACTGGGTTTAACCCCCCCCCCCCCCGAAACACTGGGTGAAAATGCTCCGAAAATTTATATGTCCAGGTTGACAATCAAATTATTTTACAAGATGTAGAGATTTTGACTGTTTTTCTAAGCTTAACTGTTTCTCTCCTAAATTATTTCCTTTGCTGTGGCAGGATAAATTTTGTTGAGAAATTTCAGCAGAAAGGAACCAGAAGTTACTCTATAGTTTAAACACAAAAGTTTGGGCCAGAACTAACTTTGTTTGAATATCGCTCTGAGCACTGATTTTCATAGACGTGTAAGATTTACCAACCCCGCCAGTGCTGTTTTGAGGTAAAAGAGTTAAGGCACATCTGAACTTCGTCTACAAACTAACATCAACGATTTAGATATTTTCAGAAATAGAGTTTCCTTCCTAAAATAAGGGACACATTGAAATGTACCAGCTCTCATCTCGGATGTTTGAATTAAGACTAAAATGGGAAAGGAGAAAACGGTGCATCTTAAAGTTTAATTTCAAACTATACTAGTAGCAAGCAATGTTTGTGTTGTTGGTTGAGTCTCCTTGCTTCTTTTTATGTCGCCTAGCCACAGCGTCTGGTAATAGGAGTTAACTAATTCCGTAATCTTTCTTTGTTTCAAAGCTGAGAAATCTTTCATTTGGGTGACTGTAACATGGTAAAACACTACTCTGCCGCGCTTTCACGACTAATTCGCCACAAGTGGCGATTACCAACCAAAATGGCTACCTAAGGAATAGAAGCATTCGCTCAGTCAGTCAATCATTTGCATGTCCCTTGCTTTGCCTCCCTAACAGCTCTCTTGCAGGCCTCTCGGTTGTAAGCAAGATGGCCTGTTGCTGATGCCTCCATTCGCAGATCATCAACGATGTCCTGCAGTCATCTTCGCCTTGGTCTTCCTCTCTTTCTTTTCCCCATTATGTACCCTTCCAAGACGGTTTTCTCTAAATTACTATGACGTTTAATGTCTCCAAATTACTTAAGTTTTCTCTGTTTAATCTTCCTTACTAGCCAACCTTTTTCAATATTAAGTTCTTGTAGTATGGATATATTTGTTCTTTTTTGTGTGGCCATATTTGACGGAGTCTTCTGTAGCATTTACATTCAAAGGCATTCAAAAGCATTCGCTACGTTTGACTTTTTTCTTTTATGTTTAAATGAGCTACTTAATATTTCCCACACCTTGAGTATATTCTGGTAATTATACAAGGAAAGGAAACATCCAGCTGCAAGTCGAGGCACACAAAGATGTTGGTGTATTAATGGTAAAGCAGAATTTTCACGTAAAAGTGAGCCCTGCGGCTGTTAGGACTAAGCCGTGGTGAAAAAAGCCGTGATAAAACGCGTGTAGGAATTGTGAAGTGAGAGTGGGTATGGAAACAAAGAGGAGATAAAACTGTCTAGAAAGCTACACAGGCAACTGACAACATCCAATAACGCGTTAGTTCTTCTTCGTCGTTCGCGTAGACATAGACAATAATCTATCTATCTATCTATCTATCTATCTATCTATCTATCTATCTATCTATCTATCTATCTATCTATCTATCTATCTATCTATCTATCTATCTATCTATCTATCTATCTATCTATCTATCTATCTATCTATCTATCTATCTATCTATCTATCTATCTATCTATCTATCTATCTATCTATCTATCTATCTATCTATCTATCTATCTATCTATCTATCTATCTATCTATCTATCTATCTATCTATCTATCTATCTATCTATCTATCTATCTATCTATCTATCTATCTATCTATCTATCTATCTATCTATCTATCTATCTATCTATGCCTCTAACCCCTCATGGAGCATAGGCCGCCAACAAGAGCTCGCCAGGCAGTTCGGTCATGGGCCACTCTTTCCAACTGTCTCCATGTCTGGTTCATTATTTTGATGTCCGTGTCCAGACTTCGGCGCCAAGAGTTCCTTGGTCTCCCTCTCCTCCTTTTACCCCGTGGGTTATAGACAATAATCCCTCTCACAAAATGCAGCATGTTCGTATCAGGTTTTCAGCACCAACACTGAGCTTCTCTTGCAAGAGGCTGGGGTCTTGGCCACGTCCTTTGTCCTGAGTGGGTTGTGTAGCTGGCAAACCTGGAAGATGCGATGTGATGTCTGTTTCTCTTTGCTGTCGGCACACAGGTCTGTCTGCTCTGCTGGGCCAATTTTCAGCTTCTGGTATAGATGGCGTCTCTGCCTCTATGTCTTGTTCTCAGTCGGAAGATTATCACTCGGTCATTTCTTGAGAGTTTGTAGTATTCATCATCTTTTGTTGCAGAGTGTTGTTTTGTCCATTTGTCTTTTATGTATGGCTTTTAGTCTGTTTTTTTTCTTTCGTTCCTACATTGTGCTTCTATCGAATTCTTGCGTTATTCCTCCTATTTTTGTCCATCTGTCTGCCTCTTCTTGTCTGTGGAAGTTACTGGGTATCCATGAGAAGTAACGACCGCTTCGGGAAATTAGTACCGGAACAACTGCTTGAGTAAGGGGCAACAACTCTGATTATATAGGGCAGAAATACCCATGTATTGCGTCTCGAAGGGTTTGCAGGTGTGCCGCGGACATTTCTGAAGGGAAGGTAGGAGGAAAAAAAAACAGGAAGGATGTTTTGGTGGGTTTAAATTAGAAAACCTCTTCCTTAAGGTTGATGGCGGACTCTGGTAAACCTTTTATTATTAAAAAAAATTGACTTGCTTCATTTGTCCTCTTCTTCTTCTTCGTTCGCATGTTCATTTGTCCTGGATTCAAAGGAAAGATTAATAGGCCCAGGTGTAGCTGTTTTGCTTTCTATTGTAGCCTCTTTCCTTCCTGTTCTAACGAACATTCCATCCTTGTAGATAAACCTTCCAATGTTGTGTGCTCATCTGCGCTGTGGACGCAAAACTCGAGCCAAGGCAATGTTCCACGGAAGGAAACTGTTTTTAACAAACAAAGGATAATTAGTTCGTTTTTTTAACGACCGCACGCTGGATGTAACATCGGGATGTTTGATTCCAGGGTTATATACAAAGGGCGGTTAATTGTGTTCTCATGGAACCACTGGTGGTGAAGCATGCTGTTGCTGGTGAAGAGACTTCGCTCGGTGGGATGGAAAGATGATGTAATTTCTGAGAGTTATGAGATGGCAGAAGTGGGTAAATGAACGTGGAAGCTGCATCTATTAGGAGAAACTTTCCTAGAAGAAAAAAAAAACCAACTTAGATAAGAGCATAAGAGAAAAACTTAAAGGAAGAGAACACAGTTTTCTAGGATTAGACCTCGAAAAAATCGTAGACAAAGCACTTTAGTGAGACGTGAGAGAAAAGAAAAATCACACAAGAGAATTACCTGGGATTCGAACCACCGACTCCGGTAGAGTGAGCAGCCGCCTAGCCACGAGAGAACAACGTACTAACGAACTGCACTAACTCGGAGAAAAACTTTGAAAAAAAAAACTTTCCTAGAAAATCTTAGATGCGAGTTTAAGACGAAAACTTAGAAGAAACTTTCATAGAAAAACTTAGATGAGAGCTTAGAAAAAAAAACTTCCAAAAACTTTCCTAGAAAAACTTAGATGAGAGCTTAGGAGAAAAACTTATGAGAAACTTTACTGTACAAGAAGTAGAGTATTAGAAACAGTAAAACGAAGGACAAAGAGCAAGAGGATCACAAAGATAGACTGATGGGGTACACTGTAAAAATTCGACTGGATTCAGCGTGGATAGATTGTAAATAACATTTAATTAAAGGGACTGGATTTAGCATGGATAGATTGGTGGATTACATTTAAATAAAGGGATTGGACTTAGCTTGGATAGACTAGTGGATAACATTTAAAAAAACGGAATGGATTCAGCTTGAATAGACTGGTGGATAACATAAAAAAATGGAATGGATTCAGCTTGGCCTTGCGCCGTGAAAATGAAGACTATAGAAAGGTGAATAATCATTTGCAGCTAATCTTTCATGGGAAGAAGGATGACTGCCCCTGTGGTTACCTGGGCCAGTGTGGTTACCTGGGCCAGTGTGGTTACCTGGGCCAGTGTGGTTACCTGGGCCAGTGTGGTTACCTGGGCCAGTGTGGTTACCTGGGCCACTGGAGAGAACTGAATAGAACCACTGCCACCTTCCATGCATGTCCTAAGAGGCGACTAAGGACTTGTTCTGTGTAAAAGAAAAACCCAAACAAACCGGAGAGTTACAGAAACACAGAGAGGAAAACCAGGAAACTTTGTCTTGGAAAAGGAAGGGATTCTGATAACAGAGCGCATGACGTTGTGCAGTCAAAGCCGAAAGGAAGCTGCAGAACCGACATCCCAACTGAGTACCAGGACACCTTTTACCACTGCGTGTTGGAATGTTAGAACAATGTATGAAAGTGGAAAGGCTGCCATGATAGCGAGAGAAATGAATAGATATAATATAAAGATACTGGAGCTGAGCGAAACACATTGGACAGGGACATGTAAGCTTAGACTAGCAACAGGGGAGACAATCCTGTTTTCAGGTCACCAAAACCCAGATGCAACACACTCAGAGGGCGTGGCACTAATGCTATCCAGAGAGTCCCAGAGAGCATTGATGAGCTGGGAGGAGGTAGTTAGCTCAAGGATAATTACAGCCTGCTTCTCAACAAAGAAGGAGGATATTAACTTGAATATCAATCCAGGTATACGCGGCAACAAATGATGTAGAAGAGGTAGTAAAGCACGAATTCTACAACACATTGCAGGAAATCCGAGACCGACAAGGCAACATACACATAACAGTTCTAATGAGGGACATCAATGCAAAGGCAGGTAAGATCAATATAGGTTATGAGAATGTAATGGGTCAAAATGGATTAAGAGTAATGAACGAAAATGGAGAAAAGTTAGCAGATCTATGCATGCTCAACAACCCTGTCATTGGAGGAAGTATATTTCCACATAAAACTATACACAACGTGGGTATCACCAGATCATGTCACTGAGAACCAGAGAGACCATTTTTGCACCAGCAGAATAGTTTGCAGAACATTTTAAGATGTCAGAGTGAAACATGGTGCAGATGTAGCTTCTGACCACCACCTACTGATAGCTAAACTGAGAATGAAACTGAGGAAGCACCACAAAACAGACACGGCATTTATTCATTCATTCATTTGCATGTCCCTTGCGGAACTTTGCCTCCCAAACAGCACTCCTGTAGGCCTCTCGGTTGTGAGCAAGATGGCCTGCTGCTGTTGCATCCATTTCCAGATCGTCAACGATGTCTTGCAGCCATCTTCGTCTTGGTCTTCCTCTTTTTCTTTTTCCCATTATGTATCTTTCCAATACGGTCTTCTCTAAATTATCATGACGTTTAATGTGTCCAAAATATTTCAGTTTTCTCTCCTTAATCCTCTTCACTTAAACCCAAGCAGACACGGCAAGGAAAAGATATAATATGGAAGACCCATAAATCGCAAAGAACTTTAAACTGAAACTGGGCAACAGATTTCAGGTTATGCAGGAGTTATACGAAGAAGATACACCAGATGTGAACACTGCGTGGAATAGCGCTAAAGAAATGTGGAGCAAATCATGTGAAGAGACAGTGGGATTTAAGAAACCTCAGCACGAGGAGTGGGTTACATTGGAAACACTAAAGAAGATAGACAGAAGGACAGAAATGAAAACAAAAATAAATGACAGTAAAACAAGGGCAGCAAAGGCCTCAGCTCAGATAGAACACTTTTGGGCCATAAAGAGGTTTGGAAAAGCGTAAAGAAAGACAGACAGGCCTATTTTGATAATATGGCGGGACAGGCAGAAGAGGCAGCTGGTAAAAACAATATGAGAGCTCTGTATGAAATCACCAAGAAGTTAGCAAATAGACCATATAGGGTAGAAAAGCCCATCAAAAACAAGGAAGGTAAGATAGTAACATCAGAAGAAGAGCAGATGCAAAGATGGGTGGTATACTTCAGCGGAATCCTAAATAGGCCAGCACCAAAACAGAGGAGATACCAGCAGCAGAGAATACTCTAGACATCAATATAGAACAACCCAGCCTCTTACGACATACGTGGAAGGTGGTAGTGGTCCTATTCTTTTCTCCCCAGACTTAAATTTGGGCCCCAGTAACCACACGGGCGCGAAGAAATAGTACTTTAAATAAAACAAAGAATTAAAATCAAATTAATTCCTTTAATCATTATTAAATTAAATTAATGGAACTGTCAAGAAGCATACTCTTGGATGGATGCTCTGCGGCGTGCGGAGGGGGCATATATGGGTTGTCCTGAATGCAGTGACGCCGGAGTCTGATAAACGTCACATAGGGCTCGCAAAGTAGTTCGCCAATTTTTCCTATCTTCGGCAAGTCTTTCAACCTCATCAAAGGAATTTATGCCTGTTAATTTGGCCTCTCTTAACAATGTCCTCTTCAGAGTTTCACGCGGTCTGCCTCTTTTTCTTCGGCCTGTTGTGTTCCACTTGATAGCTTGTTTTGGGATTCTCTGATCATTTCTTCTCATCAAGTGACCAACTTGTGTCCATCTCCTTTTCCTGATCACCCATGAGACTGGTTGTTGTTCAGTCATCTGTCTTATCTCTGCATTGTTCTTGAATTCATTCCACTTGATGTCGAGTATTTTCCTTAGGCATTTGTTTTCAAAAGAGTCTAATTTCTTTTCTATTTCTTTAGTTGTTTTCCAGCTTTCGCATGCATAAATGAGGGTGGATATTACATTTGAATTGAATAGTCTTAACTTGGTTTTTGTGCTTATAACTTTTGAATTCCATATGTTCTCAAGACTCTTGAAGATTGATGCTGCTTTTGCAATTCTGATCCTAACTTCCTTTCTAGTGTCACCATCCTGGTCTATGTAGCTGCCAAGGTATGCAAATTGATTGACTTCTTCAGTCTGATACTGAAACTTCAAAAAAATCAATATCTAGCGGAACTGTAGCTAGAAACCTGCTACTACTACTACTATTACTAATACAACTGCTACTATTACTACTACTACTACTACTACTACTACTACTATTGCAACCACTACTACTATTGCAACCACTACTACTACTACTGCTGTTGCTATTATTACTACTACGGCTACTGCTACTACTGCTACTATTGCTGCTACTGCTACTACTGCTGCTGCTGCTGTTACTACTACACCTGCTACTACTGCTGCTGCTATTACTACTGCTAGTATTACTACTACTACTACTACTATACCAGTACTGCTGCTACTACAACTACTATTATTACTCCTGCTGCTACTACTACTACTATTGCTACTACTGCTACTACTAATACTAATGCTGCTAATGCTGCTACTATTACTACCACTATTACTACTACTACTATACTACTACTATTACTACTACTGTTACTACTAATGCTACCACTACCACTACTAATACTACTACTGTTGCTACTACTACTACTACTATTACTACTACTGCTACTGCTGCTGCTGCTACTACTACTACTACTACTACTACTACTACTGCTACCACTACTACTACTGCTAGTGCTACTACTGCTGCTACTACTACTACTATTAATATTACTGTTACTACTACTGCTGCGCCTACTACTGTTGCTACTACTGCTGTTGCTACTACTATTACTACTACTACTACTACTACTACTACTACTATTACTGCTGCTACTACTACTACTGCTGCTACTACTATTAATACTGTTACTACTACTAGTACTACTGCTATTACTATTACTACTACTATTACTATTACTACTACTACTACTATTATTATTACTACTACTACTGCTGTTGCTGCTACTACCACTACTATTACTAGAACTGCTACTACTTTGAACCTTTCAAATCAATTTCTAATGGAAATGGAAGTTTAAACTTAGCGCCCATATCCACTTCTCCCGATCCTGTTCCAGCGACATCAATATCAGATCATGTTAATCCTGACGCGATGTTTACCCAGGAAACTCTCTACCCGTACTGGAACAGTCTTAAGTGAGTATGCATGTTTCTTCCTAGGTTGCTCGAAGTTAAAAAAAAGAGTTAACATGAAAAGTTAACTGACTGCTGTTTAACTAAAACTGCATGCACAAAAGTGTTTTTATAATAAAACATTACACTTGTCTTTTATTTTTCTTCATCTGCTTTCAGTTATTGTATTTCAATATTAATATCAAGTCAATATAGAGTTTATGGTCTGGTATGGTATATCATGGGTGCACGGTGTTAGTTGGGTTTATTTTTAATAGAAAATCACAGAGCAACAAGAAACTTCATTTATCCGGCATGTACCATTCGTTATAGTTGCCGGTTAACTGAAGAGTTTGCTGTACAACCAGTACATATTAAAGTCTCGTAGCGTTTGCCTGGTGCTATTCACAATGTTAAAGCTAAGCTGCTTCTTCTTCTTCTTCTTCTTCTCCTCCTCCCCCTCATGTTCTAGTAGTAGTAGTAGTAGCAGTAGGAGTAGTAGCAGTAGCAGTAGTAGTAGTAGTAATAGTAGCAGTAGTAGTAGTAGCAGCAGTAGTAGTAGTAGTAGCAGTAGTAGTTATAATAGTAGTAGTAGTAGTAGCAGCAGTGGTAGCAATAGCAGCAGCAGTAGTAGTAGCAGTAGTAGTTATAACAGTAGCAGTAGTAGTAGTAGTAGCAGCAGTGGTAGCAATAGCAGTAGTAGTAGTAGTAGTAGCAGCAGTGGTAGCAATAGCAGTAGTAGTAGTAGTAGTAGCAGCAGTGGTAGCAATAGCAGTAGTAGTAGTAGTAGTAGTCGTAGTAGCAGCAGTGGTAGCAATAGCAGTAGTAGTAGTAGTAGTAGTAGCAGCAGTGGTAGCAATAGCAGTAGTAGTAGTAGTAGTAGTAGTAGCAGCAGTGGTAGCAATAGCAGTAGTAGTAGTAGTAGTAGTAGTAGTAGTAGCAGTGGTAGCAATAGCAGTAGTAGTAGTAGTAGTGGCAGCAGTGGTAGCAATAGCAGCAGTAGTAGTAGTAGTAGTCGTAGTAGCAGTAGTAGTAGTAGTAGTAGTCGTAGTAGTAGCAGTAGTAGTAGTTGTAGCAGTAGTAATAGTAGTAGTCGTAGTAGCAGCAGTAGTAGTAGTTGTAGCAGTAGTAATAGTAGTAGTCGTAGTAGCAGTAGTAGTAGTAGTTGTAGCAGTAGTAATAGTAGTAACAGTAGCAGTAGTAGTCGTAGTAGTAGCAGTAGTAGTAGTTGTAGCAGTAGTAATAGTAGTAGTCGTAGTAGCAGCAGTAGTAGTAGTAGTAGTCGTAGTAGTAGTAGCAGTAATAGTTGTAGTCACAGTAGTAGTAGTAGTAGCAGTAGCAGTAATAGTTGTAGTCGTAGTAGTAGTAGTAGTAGTCGTAGTAGTAGTAGTAGTAGTAGTAGTAGTCGTAGTAGTAGTAGCAGTAATAGTTGTAGTCGTAGTAGTAGTAGTAGTATAGCAGTCGTAGTAGCAGTAGCAGTAATAGTTGTAGTCGTAGTAGCAGTAGTAGTAACATGCTGTAATGTTGTGAAGCGTTGGTGCCCTTCACATCTCTAGTCCACCACAGCATTCAAGGATAGGGATGTCAGCACCTGTCCTCCCTGTCTTTATCTTCCTAGGGGAACTCCCAGATGCCCATTTTTTTTTTTAAAGGCTAGCCTTACCCCCGGTGCCGGTCAGTCCCACAAAATTCCACTCGAATGCGAAATCGAACCAGGGACCTTCAGATCGGCAAGCGAATGCACTAATGCCACTACACCCACCACGACATCCATATTACAGACACGATAGGAGCTCAAAAATTGTTCTGTGCCAAAACATCAAACAAAACCAAAGGGTTAAAGGAAACTTGTATAGGTTTTTAAGATTCCTGTAAGGTTTGCCGACCCCTCGGCTCAGAATGGAGATATCAGACCAACAAAAACAATGAAGGCGACAGAAATGAAACGTAAGAAAAGACTTGAGTAGTACAATACCTTCTTCTGCTTGTACTTGATAGCTAACTTGAGTCTCGACAAGCGAATTTTATCACAGTTTTGTTCCTCCGCTGTGGAATTGTCATGGTTAAGAATAATGGCTAGTTCTCGAGACCCACGGGTCTGTTCCAGTAGATCCACAGCGAATTCCTGACACTTGACGGCCAGCTTCTCGTAATCCGCCTTAAACTCGTTCTCCAGCTTGCTCAGCTGTTTTAGCTCACAGCTCAGCTCGAAAGAGGTCAGGATCGGGTCTTTGCTGGACAAGCAGATGAGCGAGGGGCTGGCGAGAGCTTTGTAGGCGTTTATCCGAGAGCGGGAATGTCTTAGGGAGTCTTCCTGGCTGCCCGTGATGCACTCCTTGCAGCTGCAGCGGGCGTTGTGCGGCTTTGGGATGCGATAGCCCCTGTCCAGCAAGATCTTGATGATCTCGTAGTTGTCTCGGTGTCCAGCCAGAATTATGGGGGTGATGTCAGGAGTGAAGGAGCTGGACGGGACAGTGGTCACCAATGACTGAAATAAAGAAGTACAATCGGGTGTAAGTATATTAGGAAAAGAGGGCCAAAACTAAAGACAGTAAGCCCAAAGGCAAGAAGATACGATCTCACAAAACAAAAAAACTAAAGACAGTAAGCCCAAGGGCAAGAAGACAGGATCTCACAAAACAAAAAAACTAGAGACAGTAAGCCCAAAGGCAAGGAGACAGGATATCACAAAACAAAAAACAACTAAAGACAGTAAGCCCAAGGGCAAGAAGACAGGATCTCACAAAACAAAAAAAAACTAAAGACAGTAAGCCCAAGGGCAAGAAGACAGAATCTCAGAAAACAAAACAAAAAAACTAAAGACAGTAAGCCCAAGGGCAAGAAGACAGAATCTCAGAAAACAAAACAAAAAAACTAAAGACAGTAAGCCCAAGGGCAAGAAGACAGAATCTCAGAAAACAAAACAAAAAAACTAGAGACAGTAAGACCAAGGGCAAGAAGACAGAATCTCAGAAAACAAAAAAACTAGAGACAGTAAGCCCAAGGGCAAGAAGACGAATCTCAGAAAACAAAACAAAAAAACTAAAGACAGTAAGCCCAAGGGCAAGAAGACAGAATCTCAGAAAAAAAAAAAAAAAACTAAAGACAGTAAGCCCAAGGGCAAGAAGACAGAATCTCAGAAAAAAAAAAAAAAAAACTAGAGACAGTAAGCCCAAGGGCAGAAGACAGAATCTCAGAAAACAAAACAAAAAAAACTAAAGACAGTAAGCCCAAGGGCAAGAAGACAGAATCTCAGAAAACAAAACAAAAAAACTAAAGACAGTAAGCCCAAGGGCAAGAGACAGAATCTCAGAAAACAAAACAAAAAAACTAAAGACAGTAAGCCCAAGGGCAAGAAGACAGAATCTCAGAAAACAAAACAAAAAAACTAAAGACAGTAAGCCCAAGGGCAAGAAGACAGAATCTCAGAAAACAAAACAAAAAAACTAAAGACAGTAAGCCCAAGGGCAAGAAGATAGAATCTCACAAAACAAAAACTGCTTGCTGATGGTGAATAGAGTTTGGCGATGAAGTATTTATACAATCATTCGTGAGACCAAAAGCTGAAGAAAAAGATGTTCGTCTAACATCTACAAACAGCAAACATCTACAAAAAACTAAAATGTACAAATAACTAACATCTGCAATCAATTAACATCTACAAACCAATGCACAAGTTTAAGAACAGCTCCAAGTCCGATGTGAACTTTTCAAAGAAATAAGGATCAAGAAAAACAAAATACGTTGGCTACATCAAAAGACATAATAACATACTGAAGGCCATACTATGAGGAAAAGTGGAAGGAAAAAGAGCAAGAGGAAGACAGAGATGTAGATGGGAAGACAACATAAGGGAATGTGCAGGACACAGAATGGCTGAGTGCATCATCAAGGCGAAGGAGCGAGGGAACTGGAGATTCGTTACTGCCAACCTTCGTTCTGAAGATGGCACATGATGATGACAAACAGCTAACATCTACAAATAACTAACATCTGTAAACAGCTAGGATATATAAACAAGAAACAAATTTCTGTTTCAGAAGAGTATTTGAGAGGCAAAAACAATCATTATACAAGTTCTTCATCGTCTTCTTCTTCTTTTTCTTCTTCTTCTTCTTCTTCTTCTTCTTCTCCCTCATCATCATCATCATCATCATCATCATCTTCTTCTTCTTCTTCCTCATCTTCTTCTTCTTTTTCTTCTTCTTCTCTCCTCTTCCACCTCCTCCTCTGTCAGGACTGATGACTCATAGCTGACATGCTAGTGTCAGGACTGGTGACTCATAGCTGACATGCTAGCGTCAGGGTTAGATGACTCATAGCTGACATGCTAGCGCCAGGACTGATGACTCATAGCTGACATGCTAGCATCAGGACTGATGACTCATAACTGATATGCTAGCGAGAGGGTTAGATGACTCATAGCTGACATACTAGTGTCAGGACTGGTGACTCATAGCTGACATGCTAGCGTAAGGGTTAGATGACTCATAGCTGACATGTTAGTGTCAGGACTGATGACTCATAGCTGACATGCTAGTGTCAGGGTTAGATGACTCATAGCTGACATGCTAGCATCAGGACTGATGACTCATAGCTGACATGCTAGCGTCAGGACTGATGACTCATAACTAATATGCTAGCGTCAGGGTTAGATGACTCATAACTGACATGCTAGTGTCAGGACTGATGATTCATAGCTGACATGCTAGCGTCGGGGTTAGATGACTCATAGCTGACATGCTAGTGTCAGGGTTAGATGACTCATAGCTGACATGCTAGTGTCAGGGTTAGATGACTCATAGCTGACATGCTAGTGTCAGGGTTAGATGACTCATAGCTGACATGCTAGTGTCAGGGTTAGATGACTCATAGCTGACATGCTAGTGTCAGGACTGATGACTCATAGCTGACATGCTAGCGTCAGGACTGATGACTCATAAGTGACATGCTAGCGTCAGGGTTAGATGACTCACAGCTGACATGCTAGTGTCAGGGTTAGATGACTCATAGCTGACATGCTAGTGGTAGATTTGATGGGGGCCGGGGGCCGAGAGATTGGGGGGGGGGGTGAGCATGCTACTTAAGAGATCTGGATTTGAAATCAGTTTTTCTCATTTTCTTTGTTTTTACATCAAAACTAACTTTACCCTCAGAAGTTCTTATAAGACATAACCTTCACAAGCTTTTTAACCGAAGGCAGAAGGGGATGCTTGTGGGATTGCCTGGGATTGTCGCTGGCACATTTTGTTTTTGGAAAGTGGGGGGGAGTCGCCGTCTGACAAAGCACTGAGAAACGCTGGGTGCATTTGTGTAAATGTTTAAGAATAAAAAGAGGAGCTTACATCCCTCCCAACCCCCTTTACCTCGCGTTCTCTTTTTTAGAACGTGTGAAAGTTAAGGAACAGATACGCTTGCTTGAGGAAGACTTGGATTTCTATGACTTGTCTGATAAACTGTGCTGTTCGTATGCTGTCTACAAATATCTGATAAGCTGTGATGTTGGTATGCTGTCTACAAAAATATCTGATAAGCTGTGCTGGTGGCATGATGTCTACAAAAATATCTGATAAGCTGTGATGTTGGTATGCTGTCTACAAAAATATCTGATAAGCTGTGCTGGTGGCATGATGTCTACAAAAATATCTGATAAGCTGTGATGTTGGTATGCTGTCTACAAAAATATCTGATAAGCTGTGATGTTGTTATGCTGTCTACAAAAATATCTGATAAGCTGTGATGTTGTTATGCTGTTTACAAAAATATCTGATAAGCTGTGATGTTGTTATGCTGTCTACAAAAATATCTGATAAGCTGTGCTGTTGGTATGCTGTTTACAAAAATATCTGATAAGCTGTGATGTTGGTATGCTGTCTACAAAAATATCTGATAAGCTGTGATGTTGTTATGCTGTCTACAAAAATATCTGATAAGCTGTGCTGTTGGTATGCTGTTTACAAAAATATCTGATAAGCTGTGATGTTGTTATGCTGTCTACAAAAATATCTGATAAGCTGTGCTGTTGTTATGCTGTCTTACAAATATCTGATAATCTATGCTGTTGTTATGCTGTTTACAAATATCTGATAATCTGTGCTGTTGTTATGCTGTTTACAAATATCTGATAAGATGTGCTGTTGGTATGCTGTCTACAAAAATATCTGATAAGCTGTGGTGTTGTTATGCTGTCTACAAATATTTGATAAGCTGTTATGTTGTTGCTGTGATGTTGTTATTCTGTCTCCAAACGGAGATTTCCATGTCTATAAAGATCTAATATAACAAATAATAAAGTGTAATATAACCATATAAGAACCTCTCTCCCCCACATCTCTCTCCCCCTGTTCCCCACCCCCTTTTTTCACTCGAATATGGTCTTCAAAGTTCCAAGTTAACACACGAACAGAACACTCTCTGGCGAACGTTTATCTCTCTGATGTGTTCTCATTTGTTCTCAAGAGCAGACAGTTCTGGGAGTTTTTGGATTTGGCTTTTTGAAGTAACGAATTCCAAACTGTAGCTAATAAAAAAAAAGGTGTCCATCATTTCCTTGCCTGAACTTTGGAGAAACCTCTGTTTACTCACACTGTCAGTTCCTCTCTTCCTGTTTCCATATTCTGTCACTCCATCAATCAGTCTTTTTTTGCTTTCTTACAGGGATTTTAGTTCCTCCTGCCTTCATACTTGTATTGGTATTTTTCTTTCTTTCTTTTTCTTTCTTTCTTTCTTTCTTTCTTTCTTTCTTCTTTCTTTCTTTCTTTCTTTCTTTCTTTCTTTCCAGGAACATGTCATTATCTTTATATTACTCTCTCTTTTTCCTCTCGTTCACTATTCCCCTTTATGCCACCATCCCTTCATTTTATTATTCTTCTATTACCCCTTCTGCTATCATCTCTTCCTTTTATTATTCTTCTATTCCTCTTTTTGCCACCATCCATTCTTTTTATTATTTTCTATTTCTATTTCTGCCACCATCCATTTCTTTTATTCTTTTCTATTACCCTTTCTGCCACCATCCCTTCATTTTATTATTCTTCATTATTCTTCTATTACCCTTTCTGCCGTCATCTCTTCCTTTTATTATTCTTCTATTATCCTTTCTGCCACCATCCCTTCCTTCTATTATTCTTCTATTTATCTTTCTGCCACCATCCCTTCCTTCTATTATTCTTCTATTTCTCTTTCTGCCACCATCCCTTCCTTCTATTATTCTTCTATTTCTCTTTCTGCCACTATCCCTTCTTTCTATTATTCTTCTATTTCTCTTTCTGCCACTATCCCTTCTTTCTATTATCCTTCTCTTTCTGCCACCATCCCTTCCTTCTATTATTCTTCTATTTCTTTTTCTGCCACTATCCCTTCTTTCTATTATCCTTCTCTTTCTGCCACCATCCCTTCCTTCTATTATTCTTCTATTTCTCTTTCTGCCACCATACCTTCCTTCTATTATTCTTCTATTTCTCTTTCTACCACCATCCCTTTCTTCTATTATTCTTCTATTTCTCTTTCTGCCGCCATCCCTTCTTTCTATTATCCTTCTCTTTCTGCCACCATCCCTTCCTTCTATTACTCTTCTATTTATCTTTCTGCCACCAGCAATTTCTTCTTTTCTTCTTCTATTCCTCTTTGTTCCCTCTTTCCAATTCTTCTATTATTATTCTGTTCCTCTGTCTGCCCAATTTCCTTCCTTCTATTATTTCGCTATTTTTCTTTCTTCCCTCTGTCCAGTCCTTCCATTATTCTTCAATTCCTCTTTTTGTCATAATCTCTTCCTTTTATTATTCTTCTATTCCTCTTTCTGCCACAATCTCTTCCTTTTTATTCTTCTTCTATTCCTCTTTCTGCCACAATCTCTTCCTTTTATTATTCTTCTATTCCTCTTTCTGCCACAATCTCTTCCTTTTATTATTCTTCTATTCCTCTTTCTGCCACAATCCCTTCCTTATATTATTATTCTGTTCCTCCTTCTGCCTCCATTCTTTCCTTCTATTATTCTTCTGTTCATCTTCAAGCCCTCTTCTCGTCCTTTTATTATTTTTTTCTTGAAACCCTCCATTTCTTCTGTTATTCCTCTTTATATTAAACCCATTATAAAAGGGCAGTCATCATTCTTTAGACACACGAGTAGGGGCGGGTTTGGAGAGGTCATAACAACAGGAAAGATAAATGGGAAGAGAAGCAGGAGAAGCCCAAGAGAAGAAAGCCACCAGCTGAGCTGATGGAAGATTTCAAAGACTTAGGCCTTGGAGAAAGCATGATCGCTAACGCTTACCGGCGCCTGATAACAATAACAATTCTTTCCTGAGTCGTTACGTCTGTGTCTTTCACTGTCTTCTTTACTATAACATCTACCTCCCATTTTCTTAAAATCCCCATCTTTCATTCTTTACTCCCATAGCTCCCATTTCCCATTTTCCCCCGTAACACTTAATCAACTGTCAGGGAGAATAAACATTCCAACGGAAGATAAACACCAGACAGAGAGAGAGAGAGAGAGAGAGAGAGAGAAAGAGAGAGAGAGAATAAATGAAAGAATGAACCAATGATCTTTATTTTTTTTTTAAAGGGTAAAGAATTGGGCACGCAGGACAGTCTTACATTCTGCCCTTCATCACTCCATCTTTCATTCTTCCCGCACACTCGATTTAATACAAGTATACAAATTACATTAGGGAAAAAACATATCAAAACAGTGTTAGATTAAACTGTTACATTCAAAGCAAAAGAGAAGAAGTAATTAACATAATAAAATAGCTCTCACATACGCATACACGCACATACACGGACATATACGGGTACATAAACAAACATTTTCAGTACAGATATTCTAATATATATATATATATATATATATATATATATATATATATTAACAAGCATTAAAATAATTTCTAACAATATCTAACAAGTTGTTTTTAGAACAGTGTCATTTTAGTACTTGATGGCTGCGAGTCATGTGTTGAGAGAGTGCTGGTTATTCTATGGAAGCATATAGTTACAAGCAAGTAAATAATAAAGAAGGTTTGAGTTAAAGGATGACGTACTACTAATAGATTTTAAATGGTAGGGGAGGGTGTTCCAGAGCTGTACTGCGGAGCATGCAGGGCTTTTCTTGTACAGATTAATCCTGGGTTTAGGAAGAAGACAGTCTTTTAAACTCTGGCTATGTTTAGTGTTATACGTAAACAGTGACCACAAGTAAGGCGGAGCACTGTGGGACAGAATTCTGTGAACAAACTTAACTTTGTTAAAAATGACTTTATATTTGAGGTGTAGAATTTTGAGTTGTTTGTGCTGATCTGTAGTCTGTACTGGGTGTTTGTCACAAATAAGATTTAATGCTCGCTTGTGAAGTGAGTGGAGCCTTTTTGTGTTTGAGACTGAGCATTCATCCCAGATTGTGGAACAGTAATCTAAGTGTGTTTGTATGTGTGATATGTTGTATATCTTTCTTGTGTCTTTGTCGATAAAGTGTTTAATTTTGGCTAGTTGGTAAACTTTCTGTGCAATCAAGTTTGTTAGGTTACGTAGGTAAGAATTCCAAGTTAAATGTTGATCAATGATGAGTCCTAGAGTTTTATGTTCATGAGCATTTTCTATTGCCTTAGTCCCAGCACAAAGCTGTAGTGTAGTTTTTGGTGCATTCTGCAGTTTCTGTCTTGTAGTGATGAGCATGGGTTTTGTTTTGTTGGTGTTTATCAACATACCATTTTTATTACTCCATCTATTCCGCCTGTTTACATCATTTGGAGCGTTGTCTGTAGTTTATTGATGTCATATTCACTATTGCAAACAGTACAATCACCAGCAAAAAGGTCACACAAAGAGGTGCTTTAGACACACGAGTAGGGGCGGGTTTGGAGAGGTCATAACAACAGGAAAGATAAATGGGAAGAGAAGCAGGAGAAGCCCAAGAGAAGAAAGCCACCAGCTGAGCTGATGGAAGATTTCAAAGACTTAGGCCTTGGAGAAAGCATGATCGCTAACGCTTACCGGCGCCTGATAACAATAACAATTCTTTCCTGAGTCGTTACGTCTGTGTCTTTCACTGTCTTCTTTACTATAACATCTACCTCCCATTTTCTTAAAATCCCCATCTTTCATTCTTTACTCCCATAGCTCCCATTTCCCATTTTCCCCCGTAACACTTAATCAACTGTCAGGGAGAATAAACATTCCAACGGAAGATAAACACCAGACAGAGAGAGAGAGAGAGAGAGAGAGAGAGAGAGAGAGAGAGAGAAAGAGAGAGAGAGAATAAATGAAAGAATGAACCAATGATCTTTATTTTTTTTTTAAAGGGTAAAGAATTGGGCACGCAGGACAGTCTTACATTCTGCCCTTCATCACTCCATCTTTCATTCTTCCCGCACACTCGATTTAATACAAGTATACAAATTACATTAGGGAAAAAACATATCAAAACAGTGTTAGATTAAACTGTTACATTCAAAGCAAAAGAGAAGAAGTAATTAACATAATAAAATAGCTCTCACATACGCATACACGCACATACACGGACATATACGGGTACATAAACAAACATTTTCAGTACAGATATTCTAATATATATATACATATATATATATATATATATATATATATATATATATATATATATATATTAACAAGCATTAAAATAATTTCTAACAATATCTAACAAGTTGTTTTTAGAACAGTGTCATTTTAGTACTTGATGGCTGCGAGTCATGTGTTGAGAGAGTGCTGGTTATTCTATGGAAGCATATAGTTACAAGCAAGTAAATAATAAAGAAGGTTTGAGTTAAAGGATGACGTACTACTAATAGATTTTAAATGGTAGGGGAGGGTGTTCCAGAGCTGTACTGCGGAGCATGCAGGGCTTTTCTTGTACAGATTAATCCTGGGTTTAGGAAGAAGACAGTCTTTTAAACTCTGGCTATGTTTAGTGTTATACGTAAACAGTGACCACAAGTAAGGCGGAGCACTGTGGGACAGAATTCTGTGAACAAACTTAACTTTGTTAAAAATGACTTTATATTTGAGGTGTAGAATTTTGAGTTGTTTGTGCTGATCTGTAGTCTGTACTGGGTGTTTGTCACAAATAAGATTTAATGCTCGCTTGTGAAGTGAGTGGAGCCTTTTTGTGTTTGAGACTGAGCATTCATCCCAGATTGTGGAACAGTAATCTAAGTGTGTTTGTATGTGTGATATGTTGTATATCTTTCTTGTGTCTTTGTCGATAAAGTGTTTAATTTTGGCTAGTTGGTAAACTTTCTGTGCAATCAAGTTTGTTAGGTTACGTAGGTAAGAATTCCAAGTTAAATGTTGATCAATGATGAGTCCTAGAGTTTTATGTTCATGAGCATTTTCTATTGCCTTAGTCCCAGCACAAAGCTGTAGTGTAGTTTTTGGTGCATTCTGCAGTTTCTGTCTTGTAGTGATGAGCATGGGTTTTGTTTTGTTGGTGTTTATCAACATACCATTTTTATTACTCCATCTATTCCGCCTGTTTACATCATTTTGGAGCGTTGTCTGTAGTTTATTGATGTCATATTCACTATTGCAAACAGTACAATCACCAGCAAAAAGGTCACACAAAGAGGTGCTTTAAATGTAGTGGTAGGTCGTTAATATAGATAGCAAAGAGAAGAGGACCAAGAATGGAGCCATCAACCACAGAAAGTCAGATATTTTGTTCCTAAAGCAAACTGCTTGTTTTCTACCTGAGAGAAAAAATGTAATGAGAGAGAGAGAGAGAGAGAGAGAGAGAGAGAAAGAGAGAGAGGAAGATGCAGAGAGAGAGAGAGAGTGAGTGAGAAGGAGAGAGAAATGCAGAGAGAATAGAGACAGAGATGGAAGCAGACAGACAGAGAGAAAGGGAATGAAGAAACAAACACACACACACACACAAAGCAGAGAAAGAGAAGCAGAGAGAAAGAAAAGAAGAGAAGCAGAGAAAAAGAGAAGTAGAGAAGCAGAGAAAAAGAGCAGCAGAGAAAAAGAGATGCAGTGAAGAGAACCACAGAGAGAGAGAGAGAGAGAGAGAGAAAGAGAAGCACAGAGAAAGAGACACAGAGAGGCTGAAAAGCAGAAAGAAAGAGAAGCAGAGAAAAATAGAAGCAGAGAAAAAGAGATGCAGAGAAAGAGAAGCAGAGATTGATTGATTGATTGATCTTTATTTCAAAAGGGTTAAGAATTGGGCACGCAGGCCCGTCTGACATTCTGCCCTTTATCATACATTTTTCACTCTATTCCAGACATTCTACAAATATGCTGTTCATATAACAAACATAACTAACATTGAAGCTGAGAGACATAAAATAAAATATAACATTTACCTTTCGCTCTTAAACATTCACTCAGTACAGAAGTAACTATATACATTATAAATGACTATCTACTAATCAAAATGAGAAAAAACACTAAAAAAAAAGAGAGAGAGAGAGAAGCAGAGAGAAAGAGAAGCAGAGAAGGAGGAGCAGAGAGAGAGAAGCAGAGAGAAAGAGAAGCAGAGAAGGAGGAGCAGAGAGAGAGAAAAGGAACAGAGCCAAAAAGAAACAGAGAGAAAGAGAAGCGGAGAGAAAAAGAAGCAGAGAGAAAGAGAAGCAGAGAAAGAGAAGCAGGGAGAAAGAGAAGCAGAGAGAAAAGGAACAGAGAGAAAGAGAAGCAGAGAAAAAGAGAATCAGAGAGAAAGAGAAGCAGAGAGAAAAGGAACAGATCGAAAGAGAAGCAGATAAAGAGAAGCATAGAGAAAGAGAAGCAGAGAGAAAAGGAACAGAGCGAAAGAGAAGCAGATAAAGAGAAGCATAGAGAAAGAGAAGCAGAGAAAAAGAGAAGTAGAGAGAAAGAGAAGTAGAAAGAAAGAGAAGCAGAGAAAATGAAGCAGAGAAAGAGAAGTAGAGAGAAAGAGAAGCAGAGAGAATGAGAAGCAGATAGAAAGAGAAGCAGAGAGAATGAGAAGCAGATAGAAAGAGAAGCAGAGAGAAAAGAGAGAGAGAAGCAGAGAGAAAAGAGAGAGAAGCAGAGAGAGAATTACAGAGGGAGAAGCAGAGATATAAAAAAAGAAAAAGAGAGAGAGAAGAAGAGAGACAGAATGAATGAATGAATGAATAATCTTTATTTTTAAAGGGTAAAGAATTGGACACGCAGGCCCGTCTTACATTCTGCCTTTCATCACTCCATCTTTCATTCTTCCCACACACTCGATTTAATACAAATATACAAATTACATTAGGAAAAAAAACCATACCAAAAGAGTGTACGATTAAACTATTACATTCAAAGTAAAAGAGAAGAAGTGATTAACCTAATAAAATAGCACTCTCACATACACGCGCACACACAGACATATACATTATCAAAATTACATTGTCAATACAAATATTCTAACATATATTTTTTAAACAAACATTAAAATAATTTCTAACAATATCTAACAAGTTACTTTTCGAACTATGTCATTTTAGTATTTGATGGCTTGCGACTCATGGGTTGAGAGAGTGCTGGTTATTCTATGGAGGCATATAATTACAAGCAAGTAAATAATGAAACAGGTTTGAGTTAAAGGATGAAGTATTAATAATGGATTTTAAATGGTAGGGGAGGGTGCTCCAGAGTTCTACTGCAGAGTATGCAAGGCTTTTCTTGTACAGATCAATGCTGGGTTTAGGGCTATGTTTAGTGTTATACGTAAACAGTGACCACAAGTAAGGCGGAGCACCAGAGAGAGAAGGAGAGAAAGAGAGAGAAAGAAACAGACATAGAGAAACATAAAGAAAAAAGGAAGCAAAGAGACAGAGATGGAAGGAGAGAGAGAGAGAGAGGGGAACCAGAGAGAGAGGGAAGCAGAGAGAGAGAGAGAGGGAAGCACAGAGAGAGAGGGAGGCAGAGAGAGGGAAGCAGAAAGAGAGAGAGGTAAGCAGAGAGAGAAAGAAGGAGGCAGAGAGAGAGAGGGAAGGAGAAAGAGAAACAAGGAGGCAGAGAGAGAGAGAGGGAAGCAGAGAGAGAGGGAATCAGACAGAGATGGAAACAGAGAGAGAGAGAGAGAGGAAAGCAGAGAGAGAGAGAGGGGGAAGCAGAGAGAGGAGACAGAGAGAGAAGAGAGAAAGAGAGAAGAGAGAAAGAGAGAGAAAAAGAGACAGAGAAAAAACACAGAGAGAAAATGAATCAAAACAGACAGAGAGGGAAGCAGAGAGCGAGAGAGAGAGAGAGGGGAGCTGAGAGAAAGAGGGAAGCAGAGAGAGAGAAAGAGGGAGCTGAGAGAAAGAGGGAAGCAGAGAGAGAGAAAGAGAGAGAAGCAGAAAGAGAGGGAAGCAGAGAGAGAGACATAGATAGAGAGAATCTGAGAGAGAGAGACAGGATAATAAACGACCACTTCCAAATCATACGTGGCACAGAATACGTGCGACCTTTTCCTAAACCAAAAACGCACAACAAAATCTTCACACTCTCTCTCCTGTTACTAAACCATTCACATGTTATTCATAATTGGCTGACATTCTAATTACCGAAACAACTACAGACAAATGGACTATTCTAGTCCCAGTCCAGAATAGAAGTAAAACATTTTTTTTCTGTGTTAGCAGCAACTGAAAGTCTGGAACGGGGAAATGATTTTTCGTAGATTAACCCTCGGGTTCCCAGATTTAGAAAAATGGAGCACGCTGGGCGATTGTTGTTTGCTTTTGGGGAGGGGGGCTGTTTGTTAAAGTTCTTTCTTTCTTTCTTTCTTCTCCTTTTAGTTCGTGTTTTTTCATCATCATCATCATCATCATCATCATCATCATCATCATCATCATCTCATCATCATCATCATCATCACAACAACAACAACTACCTCTACTACTACTGGTACTGCTTCTACTAATGTTACTAATACTACTACAGTTACTACTACACCTACTACTAATACTAAAATACTACAACATCAACTACTACTACTACTACTATTATTACTACTCTGCTACTGCTACTACTACTGTTACTATTATTATCACTACTACTACTTCTTCTACTAGTGCTACTGTTACTACTACAGCACTAATACTACAGTACTACTACAACAACAACAACAACTACTACTACTACTACTACTACTGCAACAACATCTACTACTACTATTATTACTACTATTACTCTGTTACTGCTACTACTACTTCTACTACTACTACTACTACTACTACTACTACTACTACTACTACTACTATGACTACTACTACGAGTTCTCAGAGCTTTTTTTTACTATATATAATCAATGTTTTCAAATCAATTTTAAAAAAAGTTAAATACATGAAGATGCAAAAGCCACAATGAACTTGTTTTCTCTACGTGTGTGAGTGAGTGTGTGTGTATGTGTGTGTGTGTGACTTGCAGTTCGCAAAACGTTTCCCTTTTGATAATGAACTGAAAGTCGTCCCCTCCCCCCTCCCTCCTCCCGCGCCCCTCCTTTTGTTTAAACCCAGAATGTCTACCTCAGTGAGCCTGGTGTTCAGAGTTTCAGTGATACCACAGATGGCCCATCTTCTGTAGACGCGAATATCACGTGACACCCCCCCCCCCGGCCAAAGGCCGAAGTTCTCGGCCTGTTACTAAAAGCACCCTAGAGATGATGTATATGTCTTGGTCAGCTCGGTTGTTCGTCCAGCTCCTATAATCTCACATCCATCTGGCACGGTCATCTTGTCTCTCCGGCGTGTACGCGGGAGAGAAAAAACTTGGAAGCACGAGCGATCGTTATATTTACCGCAGCGTCACAAATCTAGCTCACTTGATTATCGTATGATATGGTTTTTATTATGTGGAAGGATATCGACCCAGACATCATATATCAGGCTTTCAGAACGATCGCACAGCCCGGGGAAATCAAATCACCAGAACGAGAAGCACATTCACACAACAATCGGCTCTTCTGCGATACCGCCAGATTTGGCAGCGAGGCGAAGAGAGAAGCCAGGCCGCAGATGAAAGGGCTGAAAGATAAAACTACACGCCATTGCTTGCTGATGGTTAAATATTTTGCCTCGTCAATCATTGCCCGAGTGTCCCCGGATATGCTAGAGGGATGCAGGACTCAGATTTTATGGATAAAATTTATTCCGACACAAGTCAATTTTCCCAGTGCAGCCGCGGAGATTACGGCACCGGCCGTTGTCCCAATTGTTATTCTCAAGGTCAAAGCTAAGATTCAAAAGAACTTCTTCTTCTTCTTTTTCTTCTTCTTCTTCCCCCTCCTCATTCTGCTTCTTCTACGCTAAGGCTGCAAAACCTGGCCTGCCTATATAGCCTCCACCATAACTATACAGGATTATTTATAGGTCGGTGAAACATTTTAAAAAATTCGCTACAAAGAAACTACATAACGGATCATTATTACTCCAACACCGAGAGAGAGAGAGAGAGAGAGAGAGAGAGAGAGAGAGAAACTCTTCAAGTTTTGTTTTAAATAAAGCCCGTGTGCAGAGCTCCCGTGGTTTGTCGCTAGGAGGCAGCAGTAGCAAATACTGCGTTCAGTAAACGTGAGCAGTCATTTTGTATTTTGGAATACACAAGAACCTCGTCTGTTGTGACTGTGCAGCGACGATTTCGAGCAGTATTCCAGAAGGCAGCACCAGTTTTTAACAGTATCAAGAAGTGGTATGTGAAATTCCGGGATGAAGGTTGCCTGCGCACAGCTCCTCGGCAGGGACGTCCAGGACCAAGCGAAGAAACTGTGAGTCATATTTGAGAAGCTTACCGGCGAAGCTCCCGAATTCAACCCGGAATTTCACATACCACTTCTTGACATTGATGAAAACTGGTGCTGCCTTCTGGAACTCCGCTCGAAATCGTCGTTGCACAGTCACAACGGACGAGGTTCTTGTGTATTCCAAAATACAAAATGACAGCTCACGTTTACTGAACGCCATATTTGCTACTGCTGCCTCCTAGCGACAAACCGCGGGAGCTCTGCGCACGGGCTTTATTTAAAACAAAAACTTGAGGAGTTTTGCTCTCTCTTGGCGTAAGAATAATCGTGATCAGTTATGTAGTTTATTTGTTGCGAATTATAAAAATATTTTACTGACTTCTGAACAACCCTGTATTTATAGCAGATAAAATAGGAATATGCATGACGTCTATAATATTCTAACTGAATACATCGCTGCGAAAAAGCGACTGAATTTTTTTTTTCAATAAAAATGTAGCAATTTAGCGCGGAAAAATATCACTAAAAAATAACGAAAGAATAGCAATTCAAGGGGAAGATTATTTTGACATTCAGAAAAAGGAAATGATACTGGTAAAAAGACCTTTAACTATGGCAGATGGCATGAAACCGCAGAATGGTCATATCAGCATCTCTTCGCTTTCACAAGCACCCGAATTAGCTTCATGAAGTGCCCTATGCACGAATCTCTCTGCCCCCCTGCGAAATTTTTACATCAGAATCCCGGACTGTAATTTCTGATAAAATATCGATTCCCCCCTCCAAACGCTGTCCAACGTTTCCATCATTCATAGATGTCACTTGAAAGCGAGCGATTCTTGTTATCAATGCGTTGTGTGCTGATTAATATACGCATCCAGCGTACTTGGTGAGACGAAGGCAGCGCTGGGCTGATAAGCTGCCAGGTTAAGGAATTATGTTTCTGTGAAAGACACTGGAGAAACAGCAGAAAGGGCTCGATGTTGGTTTGTGGAATAAATGTGCGAGTTGTGTTTAAATAAAAGAAATAACTGTTTAAACAGCGCGCCAACCAGCAAAAAGGGTGCGGTGCGGTTCGGTTACTAAGCGTACTTAGTGGCAGATCTAGAGAGCAAACTGCCATTTACCTCGTTTTGCTATGAGCATTAGTCATCGAGGTACATAGTTGAAGTGACCGAGTGCACAAACAGTTCGCCGGACTAATGATAAGCAATACTGAATAAGCTTGAATAACAACACGTATGTGAAATTGTGCACATGGGGAGGACTACGAGAGCCTTAAGCATTGCTATAAGTGGTTTAAGCAGATTAAAGTGGGCGGAACGTAGGTAGGTGAAAATCCCGGGTCTGGACGACCTTCCACATCAAGAGACGACGAGCATGTGGAAAGAGTTCGTGATGTGATTGGTAAAAGTCGTTGTTTAACTGTCCGAGAAGTTGCTGACGAAGTTGGCAGCAGCTGAGGATGTGCTAAGCAAATTTTCACTGAAAAACTTCAGACGCGTCGAGCCAATGCAAAAGCCGTTTCCCATTTGCAAAATGACGATCAGAAAGAGGCCCGTACTGAAATCAGCCAGAAACCTCTTGACAGTGTAAATGTTCATGGAAACTTTCTTAAGAGCTTCAGGAGCTGAGACCTGGATTTATGGCTGTGATGTTGAAACCAAGATGGAGTCTGCGTAGTATGTGGGGACAGAGAAAGCTCGGCAGAGTCAGAGAAAGATCAGGGTGTTGTTGGCTGTATTTTTTTTGTAATTGCGAAGACATTGTCCAATGTGAATTTGTACCGCGTGATCAGTTGTACCGGGAAGTTTTAGCGCGTTTGAAGGAGTCTGTGCGCGGGAGGAGGACTGAATTGTGGGAAAACCAGACCTGGATGTTGCACCAACACAATGCTCCTGCTCACGCAGTTATCTGGCAAAACGCCAGACATCTCTTGTGCTGCATCCACCCTACTCTCCGGACCAAAGCCCCAGCAGGACTTTTTTTTCCCTGTTTCTCAAACTGCTTTGAAAGGACGTTCTTTCCAAACCACAGTGGAGGTTCAGGAAAATGCGATTAAGAGAACTGCGCACTGTCATAGAATGTGCCTTCCAGTAAGCATTCCAACAATGGAAGAAACGTTGGGCACGGTGTATTACCCCTAGTAGAGGGAGATACTTTGACAATGCTTAAAATGTTGTCACACGGGCACGTATGTCTTTATAGAAAAAGGTGGCTCTTTTTTTGAACATACCTTTTTTGTAATAAATCAAGTAAAACTTTAGAGAAATTATGTAAAACGCATTTTTTAAAAATGCTTCTGGATCCAGTATTTAGATCTTTCTCAACAAACAGATCAAGCACCAGGATCTAAATCCGAGACTATGAGAACATAGAACAAACTATGGACGTTCGTCCGACCACGTCACTCTAGACCCACAACCAGCAGAAACTATAATACACCATTGGCTCTAGAAAACACCTTACAGCAGACAGTATACCTTACAGCAGACAGTATACCTTACAGCAGACAATACATATTACAGCATACATTACACCTTACAGCAGACAATACATCTTACAGCAGACAGCACACCTACCAGCAGACAGTACACTTTACAGCAGACAGTATACATTACAGCAGACAGTACACCTTACATCAGACATTCAAGTATATCAATGGAAAAAAACACCTTAAAACAGACATTCAAGTATATCCATGCAAACAACATCTCACAGCAGACATTCAAGTATATCCATGGAAACAACACCTTACAGCAGACATTCAAGTATATCCATGGAGACAACATCTCACAGCAGACATTCAAGTACATCCATGGATACAACACCTCGCAGCAGACATTCAAGTATATCCAAGGAAACAACACCCCACTCAAGTATATCCAAGGAAACCAACACCTCACTCAAGTATATCCAAGGAAACAACACCTCACTCAAGTATATCCAAGGAAACAACACCTCACTCAAGTATATCCAAGGAAACAACACCCCACTCAAGTATATCCAAGGAAACAACACCTCACTCAAGTATATCCAAGGAAACAACACCTCACTCAAGTATATCCAAGGAAACAACACCCCACTCAAGTATATCCAAGGAAACAACACCTCACTCAAGTATATCCAAGGAAACCAACACCTCACTCAAGTATATCCAAGGAAACAACACCTCACTCAAGTATATCCAAGGAAACAACACCCCACTCAAGTATATCCAAGGAAACAACACCTCACTCAAGTATATCCAAGGAAACCAACACCTCACTCAAGTATATCCAAGGAAACCAACACCCCACTCAAGTATATCCAAGGAAACAACACCTCACTCAAGTATATCCAAGGAAACACACCCCACTCAAGTATATCCAAGGAAACAACACCTCACCAAGTATATCAAGGAAACCAACACCCCACTCAAGTATATCCAAGGAAACAACACCTCACTCAAGTATATCCAAGGAAACAACACCCCACTCAAGTATATCCAAGGAAACAACACCTCACTCAAGTATATCCAAGGAAACAACACCTCACTCGTGTATATCCAAGGAAACAAGACACCATTCAAGTATATCCATGGAAACAACACCCCACTCAAGAATATCCATGGAAAAAAGGGAGATAATTTATTTCTACTGCGAGTTATCTGTGTCTAAGCTTGATCCTACCAGAAACGCGCATGCGTGAACTAAGTGTAAGAGAACTGAATACGTCCAGAAGCAAAACTGGATTGTGCTTGCCATACGAGGGATGGTTATTAAGGTCAGCGAAATACAGATGGCCAAGACCCTCTGCTTTGGTGCTCCTTGTAACAAATTTTGCCCTCGGCGCAGGGGGGGGGGGCTTTTTATAGTAGCCAGGGCAGTGGAGTCTCCCAAGAAACCCTTTTGTTTTTAAAATTTTGATCATCAAGCTGATAATCATAACCTGCTCTCATCTTCACAGCGTCACCCGTAAAAGAACACCGTGTTCGAAACTCCAGTGAGGAAAAAACTAGCACATAAGATACCTGAGGAGAAATTTCAGTCTAAAATAAAAGCCCCCCCCCCTCCCCCGGGACCCCACCCAGCCTCTAAAAATAGGCACCAGAGGAATCTGGGAAGGTAAATGCGGCCAGGGCGTGATACTGACCACACCAGACTTTCATGTGCCGAAGGTCGTGGAAATTACGGGCCTAACACCAGACCCCCCCAAAACTGTCTTTCGGAAAGAGAGGGGGAGAGAGAAGGGAAAGAGAGGGGGAGAGAAAGAAGGGGAGGGAGAGAGGGGGAAAGAGAGAGGGGGAGAGAGAAAGAAAGGGAGGGAGAGGGGGAGAAAGGGGGTGAGAGGGGGAGAGAGAAAGAGAGGGGGAGAGAGAGGGGGAGAGAGAAAGAGGGGGAGAGAGAGGGGGAGAGAGAAAAAGAGAGGGGGAGAGAGAAAGAAGGAGAGAGAGAGACGGGGGAGAGAGGGGGAGAGAGAAAAGAGAGGGAGATGGGGAGAGAGAAAGAGAGGGGGAGAAAGAAAGGGGGAGAGAGAAAGAGAGAGAGAGAAGAGGGAGAGAGGGGAGGAGAGAGAGAGAAGGGGAGAGAGAAGGGAGAGAGAGAGGAGGAGAGGGGGGGGCAAGAGAAAGGGGGAGAGACAATGTCATGGAAACGGGGACTTCACATTTTGTTGTGACCTAACTGTCAATATCAATCCACAAGATGGCGTGGTAAATAATATCATCAAACAAATGATAGAAGCCACATCAGACATCAAACACGCTGAAAGGCAAAAGATCCAATGTTTCGGCCACCTCATCAGAATTCATCACGTCCATTTATCACTGCCCGAAAACTCTAGTGTCAGAACAAAAAAAAAGGCGCCCAAGAAGATGATGGCTAGATGGGTTTAAAAAATATACCCAACAGGGACACGAGATATCCCTATCCGATTTCCCGCCACTCACGTAAGACCATAAAATGAACTTCCTTCCCAATGTGTAACAGGAGCAGAGAGATAAATACAAATAAACAGAAACAGAGACATAAATACAAACAAACATAACCAGAGAGATAAATACAAAGAAACAGAAACATAGACATAAATACAAACAAACATAAGCAGAGAGATAAGTACAAATAAACAGAAACAGAGACATAAATACAAATAAACATAAGCAGAGAGATAAATACAAATGCACAGATGCAGAGAGATAAACACACGCAAAAACAGAAGCAAAAAAAATACATACAAATAAACTGAAGCAGAGAGACACAATAGTTAGTATACAAGTATACAACTACACACGAAGCACTGCAGTAAAGCTGTGATACCAGAATGTATAAACTAGGAAAAAAGTAGGAGCAGCTTTATTACTTAACGATTACAAAGTTGTGACGTTTCGGCGTGAGCCTTAATCATACAAAAAACATACAGGACGAAGAAATAGAGAGAGGAGATAAAGTATAGATTCACGTGAATACTATTAAAAATAAATTAGAGTGCTTAGCTGTAAATTGTAAGGTGTGGCTTGTCCGGCGGTGTGTGTCATGAATGGATTTAGTAGAACGTGGAGACTGTTTAAATGGAGACCTGTGACATGTGGTCGCTGGGTTGAATGAAGGCTAATATCATAAAACAGAAGTTAAAAATGGCAGACACTATCATAAAACAGACAGGAACCGCGTAAATTCACCGCTACACCCGGAAAATACGTGATGTGGTAATATTAATAAATATCTCATTTCCAGACACACTCTATCGTCGAAGAGACCACAGAAAGATTACCCTTGATAAGCTTTCAAAAGCCATCTTGTCCAGGCTCCTGGCACCAGTTATAAAACTAATGTAACTGATTTAACAGGTCACACCTGAAAACACCTGCAGGTGATTTTCTCCGGAGCCAAAAAAAAAAAAAAATAACAACAGGTATCACTTCCGGAGAACATGGGGCTACACGCGAAGAACTCTTGCAGACGAGGGGATTAATGGAGGCAACCCGTCTCTTTCCTCGGAAGGTACAGCATATTGAGCTTCAAGCAGACGTTGCGGAAGACCCTTTCTGAAAAATAAAAGCCACGATGGGATCTTCTCATCCTCCTCCTCCTCCTCCTCTTCATCACCATTTTGCCGAAGATAAAATAAAAGGTTAAAAAAAAAAGCAGCCTTATGTCCGATTCTACTTTGGTACTTCCGTTAACACTGCTTTATACAACGCCAACTGGAAGCCGGTGAACTGTGGTTCCTTGGAAGGAGGCTGCGAATACCAAGGACAGCAATGAAACTATACGAGGAGGTTCTGAGAGAGGCTGCAGAGACGAGACAGAAAAGACAATCCAGATTCTTAGGACATGTTCTACAGCGAGGCAAGCTAGAAGACACTGTGGCAACAGGAAAGACAGGAGGCAAAAGGAGACCGAGATGGAGAGAGAGAGAGAGAGAGAGAGAGAGAATGCTGGATGGACTAACTAGATGGCACGGGCAAAGAACACCGGCACAGATTATAATCAGCACTCGGAGCACGGAGTTGTGGAAGAGCATGATGGCCAAGGCCAGTCGGAAGGCAATAGATAGATAGATAGATAGATAGATGGATTGATGGATGGATGGACAGAAAGAAAGATAGATATGGATTGATAGATATATACAGACAGACAGACAGGCAGGCAGGCAGACAGACAGACAGAGACAGACAGACAGACAGACAGACAGACAGACAGACAGATAGGCAGGCAGGCAGGCAGACAGAGACAGACAGACAGACAGACAGAGACAGACAGACAGACAGACAGACAGATAGATAGATAGATAGATAGATCATATACAAAAGATTATCTCCTGAGACAAGGCACGCCTACCTGTTGCTCTCCCTTGGTAGCGACCTCGTGGTTCAGCAACATCTCCACAGCTTCAACGTTCTCCTCGTTGATGGCGTGCAGGAGCGCGTCCCCGACCTCTACTCCGTGGGACAGCAGCAGCTCTATCATCTCAATGTTCTCATTCTCAATAGCTACCAGGAGGGCCGTCCGCCCTAGCGGGTCCAGGCAGTTCAAGTTGATGCCTGTCTGTCTAGCCCTGTTTAGATACTGCCGTGTGGACGGTACATCACCACGCTCCACCTGCGGACCAAAATATGTACAAAATATATACAAAATATGTACAGAATATATACAAAATATGTACAAAATATATACAGTATATATTTAATTTCTACAAAATATGTACACAATATATACAGTATATATTTAATTTCTACAAAATATGTCCAAAATATGTACAATATATATATAAAATTTGTACAAAATATATACAAAATATATACAATTCGTACAAGATATGTACAAAATATATACAATATATATTTAATTTCTACAAAATATGTACAAAATTTATAAAAATATGCACAAAATATATACAAAATATGTACAAAATATATACAAAATATGTACAAAATATGTACAAAATACGAATGTAAACAGCAGTAAGAATATTGCTTGTTACTATGTTTAATTACAAAAAAAAATTTCGGCCAACCACCATAAGAAATAACATCTTGTTGGCAGAAACGCAGATGAAGCCACTGACAACAATTATTGAGGAAAGACGCTGGCGATGGTTGGGACATGTGCTCCGAATGACTGACAACTCATTACCAAAAAATAGCACTAAGATGGACACCACAGGGGAACAGAAGTAAGGGTAGACCAAAAGAGACATGGAGAAGAACAACAGAGAGGATGTTGAGCAATGGAGGGCTCAACTGGGCAAGAGCGGAAAAAATGGCAAAAGACAGGCGTTTGTGGAAAACAAATGCGGAAGCCCTATGTGCCCTTGGCAATCAAGGTTCAGAGAGAGAGATAGATAGATAGATAGAGAGAGAGAGAGAGATGTTTAATATTTGAACACTACTTCACACATATTCATCATTGAAGCTGATTGACAATAAGGTGATTTTTTGTTTTCAAAAATGCGAGGGCAAGACATTAAATGAATGAGTCGCAATCCGTACAACCAGAAAACAGTGATCATTTTCTTTCTGTGGCATGTAGAATGGATCAGAAAAAGGAGATAGGCATGTGTCGGTCACGTGATAAGAAGAAACAATCAGAGAATACCAAAACAAGCCATCAAGTGGAACACACCAGGCCGAAGAAAAAGAGGTCGATCACGTGAAACTCTAAAGAGGTCATTGTAAAGAGAGGCCAAATTACTAGGCATAAAATCCCTTAATGAGGTAGGAAAGCTCGCCGAAAACAGGAATACTTGGCGAGCTACCATGCTAGCCCTAGGTGACGTTTAACGGCAAGGGAAGGATGTAAGACGTAAGACGTAAGATGTAAGATGTAAGACGTAAGATATGTAGCAGCATCACTTGGCGCGAAACAAGAGCTAAAGCTTATATCCCAGCATGCCATGGTTAGTTAACAGCAACTGTTTTAATATGTCATGATTGTTATTGTTTCTTTCTTATGTTAATATTATAAACCATGACTGGTTTATGCGAAGGACGTTGAAGGTACCATGGACAGCCAAGAAAAAAGACAACGAAGAAGTCTTAAGAGAGGCTGGAGTTAAAAGGCAAATTATAGCAAAGATTAGAGGCAGACAAGCGAGATTCATAGAGAATTTCATGAGAAGAGGAAAATTGGAAAACACTGTGGAAACCGGAAAAAAAAATGAGGGAAGAAAAGACAGAGGAAGACAAAGAGAGAAGTTACTGGATGGCCTGTTAGTGGAAGAAAGTCACCGGTGGATCTCATAATCAACGGAAAAGACAGGGAAATGTGGAGAGTAATGATCGCCTACGCCACACTGCACAGCACTTGATTGATTGATTGTTTTAATATGGCGAATGTGTTAGGTGCATGCTGATGAGAAGATCACGGCGGAGTTGTGCGTTTTCTGTGGGCACAAGGACAGAGCACAGAAGAAATTCTTGAAGTATACCGTTAAAAGTACATGTCAAGAAAAAGCGGGATATAACTCACAGGAACTTTGCCTCCCTTACAGCTCTCCTGTAGGCCTCTCGGTTGTAAGCAAGATGCCCTGCTGCTGACGCATCCATTTGCAGATTATCAATGATGTCTTCCAGCCATTTTCGCCTTGGTCTTCCTCTCTTTATTTTTCCCATTATGTACCCTTCCAAGACGGTCTTCTCTAGATTATCATGACGTTTAATGTGTCCAAAATATTTAAATTTTCTCTCTTTAATCCTCTTTACTAGCCAGCCTTCTTCAATATTAAGTTCTTGCAGTATGGATATATTTGTATTTTTTGTGTCCATGATATTTGAAGAACTCTTACATTTACATTCAAAGGCATTTATGTCTTTCAGCTGTTTTGTTAAATGTCCAGGTCTCACAGGCATATGTTGTGATGAGAAAGATGCATGCCCTTAAAATCTTATTTTTGTAGTTCTGTCTGTTCCTCTCCACAGATTCTATAGTTGTTTTACTTTCTGAAGAGCTATAGATGTCCTTTTAATTTCCCTCGTTCTATCTCCATTATTAGCTAGTAGTGATCCAAGATAGAGGTTTTGCTCCTCAATATTCTTACGGACTGACATAATTAGTTTTTCCATTCCTTTTTGTGTTGTGGACAGTAATACTGTGTCATCAGTATATCTGATGTCTGGTATTTCATAACCAGAGTAGAGTATAACGGGTATAACCGGATCCTGAAATTTAATAATGCACGAATCACAAGTGTGGTCGCCATTATCGAGACGAAGACTTTGCTAAAGAGGTAACTTAACTGCGGTATCAGCTAGAAACCTTCTTTGATGCCGGCTTTCAAGAAAGCTTGTGAATCGATGACATAAGTGTTTGGATGTACACGGGGATTATGTACAATGATAATAATAATAATAAATGCATTCAGTACTCACGGTCGGTTCTTCTCTGCTCCTCCCCTCCCCCTCAAAAAAAAAAGCTCCTTGTGCGACTTATCTACTGACTGTGTCAAAAGAAAACGACCGAATAATTCTAAATCTCAAATATAACGTGTAAGGTCAATGTTTCTGTACTTAAAACCTGACACAGACTTGCATCGGATTTATCGCAGGGGCTTTGAATATCACTGATTATTTTAACAGCTGAGAAGGAGCGAATTTGAAATAAAAAGATCAGAGACTCGTTAAAGAGAATGTTAAAATTAACGTTATGGGACAACGTTAAAGAACATTGCAGCATTATATGGATACTTTTACATGTGCTTTAATGGCAGGTGAGTAGAGGAAAATATTTGTTATAGAGTGGGGAAGGGGTGGGGGGAATAAGAGGCTTGTGGATGAACGTGTTTCTTTGGTAAATAAACGAGATACAGATCAGTACGTTACAAACTCAAATATAAGTACAGCATGCTACAGGCTCAAGCCTATGATCAATATATTACATAGGCTCAAGTCTAAGATCAATATATTACAGACTTAAGTCTAAGATAAATATGTTACAGGCTCAAGTCTATGATCAATATCTTACAGGCTCAAGTCTAAGATCAATATATTACAGACTTAAGTCTAAGATCAGTATGTTACAGGCTCAAGTCTGGGATCAATATATTACAGACTTAAATCTAAGATCAACATGTTACAGGCTCAAATCTATGATCAACATGTTACAGGCTCGAATCTATGATCAATATGTTACACAGGCTGAAGTCTATGATCAATATGTTACACAGGCTGAAGTCTATGATCAATATGTTACACAGGCTGAAGTCTATGATCAATATGTTACACAGGCTGAAGTCTATGATCAATATGTTACACAGGCTGAAGTCTATGATCAATATGTTACAGACTCAAGTCCTACCAATCGAGAAAGATCTTGGATATCATTCAGGAAGTAACTAAACCCACAGTGGCGTATTCTCCTGGAGGAGCTTCCACGCCCACAGGTTTCATATAACAACATCAGCTGCAAAGATCCCCCCCTCTCTCTCTCTCTCTCTCTCTCTCTGGCAACTGCATTGAAGACCAACAACATCTTCAGCAACAACAAAGGCAGCAGGCAACAACGGCTCTAACCTTAACAACGTATCCTACCGTGCTGAAAACCGTCCATGAAACATTACAGACGCTTCCATAGAAAGCTATCCAAGAAATGAAAAGGAAGGGCAGACTCTGCTTAAGTCCAAACACACACATTAATGGGAACCTTTAGCGGGTTTTGTTTTCTCTCTTGAACGCTTTCACTGGCAACAATCATAACAGTAAATAAACGTATTGTATATTTAACGCCATCAGCTTTTAACACACATACGAGAAAATTAATTAAACAGTACTGGAAAGTTAATATGGCAACCAGCAACTTCAAAAGTTGGCCAAGAGTAATAGAGCAACCGCAAGGGGCCAATCTACACATGGCACACAGCAGGCGTCATGAGTCGTATGACACAACAGAGAAAGAGTCTCCAAGTCAGCGTTCTCGAACCGCCTTGCAGAGAATGTCAACCTCAGCAAGGTTCAACTACATCGGCTAAGTGTTCTACTCCGCGGCTGTAAGTAGTTTGTAGATGGTCACTTCTAGAATCCACTTTAATCGTAGTAGAGTCGTGGTGTCGTAATTTCTACCTACTTTCTCTTGCTTTCTCCTTACTTTCTCTTATTTTCTTTTACTTTTATACTTACCTTCCCTTACTTTCTCTTACTTTCTTTTACTTTTATACTTACCTTCCCTTACTTTCTCTTACTTTCTTTTACTTGTATACTTACCGTCCCTTACTTTCTCTTACTTTCTTTTACTTTTATACTTACCTTCCCTTACTTTCTTTTACTTTTATACTTACCTTCCCTTACTTTCTCCTTGCATTCTATTACTTTCTAGTTAATTTTTATTACTTTCTGGTTATTTTTCTTACTTTCTACTCACTTTCTCCTTACTTTCTCTTACTTTCTGCTTATTTTTCTTACTTTCTACTCACTTTCTCCTTACTTTCTCTTACTTTCTCCTTCCGACTTCTCTCTTCCTTGAGGGTGTACTTAATACACCGAAAGTATGGGATCAACAGAGTGAAAATAATGGCCGAGAATCTACGCGCAGTCAGAGAAAACAGTTCAGTAGCTGGAACAATTGTCGTCCTATGTTACTATCTATTGTAATACTACATGATTACTACTACAGTTATCACTACAATATTGTAAAAAATACTACAACAATTATCACCACCACTGTGTATTATCATCACTCACGTAAAAAAAAAGTTTAAATTACAATCAAAATTTAAACCACAAAGTTTAAACTACAATCAAAATTTAAACCACAAAGTTTAAACTACAATCAAAATTTAAACCACAAGGTTTAAACTACAATCAGAATTTAAACCACAAAGTTTAAACTACAATCAAAATTTAAACCACAAAGTTTAAACTACAAGCAAAGCTTAAACCACAAGTTTCAAACTATAATCAAAATTTAAACCACAAAAAACAACAATCTACATATATGTAGACTACTATAACAATCTACATATATGTAGACTACTATAACAATCTACATATATGTAGACTACTATAACAATCTACATAAATGTATCAAGCCATTTCTTGTTAAAAGGATGCCGAGTGTATTTATGATAAAGTTATTGTGTGGTCTTGTGAAATCAAGGTGTGGCGTGAAGATACGACATAGAAACATAGGTGGGCTGGACGTAGATACCTGGAAAGGGGAGATAATTATTCATATGAGTCAGGATAACACGGAGGAAATGTACAGGAATTAGGAGGCCAAATGTGTGCATGTGTAGTTTTTTTTTTTTGGGGGGGGGGGGAGGGGCATTGATCTCTAATTGCGTTGTGATTTTTCTGTGTACAAATGTTGCAACAAGTCAGTCAGTCAGTCAGTCAGTCAGTCAGTCAGTCAGTCGCATGTCCCTTGCGGAATTTTGCCTCCCTAACAGCTCTCCTGTAGGCCCCTCGGATGTAAGCAAGATGCCCTGCTGCTGATTCCTCCATTCGCAGATTATCAACGATACCTTGCAGCCACGTTCGTCTTGGTCTTCCTCTCTTTCTTTCTTTTTTTTCCCCATTATGTTGCGCCCTTCCAAGACTGAATGAAGACGTCAACTCCTTTAGTCTTGGCAGTGACGTAAGTGGGTTACCTTCTCCTGAGCATCTCAAGATACAGACAATACGCAGGTCCATTGTCCTCGAACACATTCTCCCCAGCCCCGAACACGCCCATACTCCGCAGCTGTCTTTAGTTCCACGAACACACTGCAGGTACCACTAACACAGGACAGCACACAAGTTGCCCATGAAGTAAAGGCAGCCGTTCTTATACGGGACGTGCTGAACACAAAAAATGACAACGGAATTTCGGGGACCGGCTCTTGTTTAGAGGATACTTAGTCTGGATTGTTTACACAAGTATCACTTGGCACAGCCGTTGAATTTATGACTGTTGTATAATTTACTGTGCTTTATGGTAAGTATCCTTTATTTGCAGGTGTAGTATTGCATCACACAAACAACTGCGTCAAACAAAGTTATATTGCCTCAGCCAAAGTTGCATTGCGTCGGTCAAAGCTGTATTGCACCAAACAAAGTTGTAATGCATCGGCCAAAGTTGTATTTCACCAGCCAAAACTGTATTGCAGCGGCCAAAGTTGTATTGTATCAGCCAAAGTTGTATTGCATCGGCCAAAGTTGTATTGCATCGGCCAAAGTTGTATTGCATCGGCCAAAGTTTTACTGTATCGGCCAAAGTTGTACTGCATCAAAGAAAGTCGTACTGCATTGGCCAATGTTAATCAATACTTCCAGATATCCACGTTGCTTTACATACTCGTAGGAGCAGGAATGCCTGGTGACAGGGCGAACTTAAATCTGGTTTATTTTTCCTCCAGAGTCACTCGTCAAGGTTCAGTGATTCCAGACAACTCTAGCCTGCCGATACAACAGCTCGTCAAGGTTCAATGATTCCAGATAACTGTAGTCAATGCCGACACAACAGCTCGTCAAGGTTCAGTGATTCAAGACAACTCTAGCCTGCCGATACAACACCTCGTCAAGGTTCAATGATTCCAGATAACTGTAGTCAATGCCGATACAACAGCTCGTCAAGGTTCAGTGATTCCAGACAACTCTAGCCTGCCGATATAACACCTCGTCAAGGTTCAGTGATTCCAGATAACTGTAGACACTGCCGATACAACAGCTCGTCAAGGTTCAGTGATTCCAAATAGCTCTAGCCTGCGGCTACACTCACTCATCAAGGTTTAACGATTCCAGATAACTCTAGCCTGCCGATATAACAACTCGTCAAGGTTAAATGATTCCAGATAACTCTAGCCTGCCGATATAACAACTCGTCAAGGTTTATCGATTCCAGATAAATCTAGCTTGCCGATATAACAGCTTGTCGAGGTTTGGCGATTCCAGACAACTCAATCCTGCCGATATAACAGCTCGTCAAGGTTTGGCGATTCCAGACAACTCAATCCTGCCGATATAACAGCTCGTCAAGGTTTGGCGATTCCAGACAACTCAAGCCTGCCGATATAACAGCTCGTCAAGATTAACTGATTCCAGATAGCTCTAGCCTGCCGATATAACAGCTCGTCAAGGTTCAATGATTCCAGATAACTCTAGCCTGCCGATATAACAACTCGTCAAGGTTCAGTGATTCCAGATAACTCTAGCCTGCCGCTATAACAACTCGTCAAGGTTCAGTGATTCCGGACAGCTATAGCTTGGCGCTATAAGAATCAAAATACTGGAAGCATGCTTGGCGAATTTCTATTTCAGAAACCGCAACAACTACAACCGAAAGCCTTTTTTCCCTTGCACAGGTTCACTAGGTGCCAGGTCCCCCATTTGATGATAACTGGGTCTTTAGCCAACGACGCCGCCGTGTCAAGCCACTACTCCACCGAGGTGCCAGTTTTTATAAAACTCCACGAAGCTAAATCTATCGCTACAGAAAGACATCCGAGGACTTACCGAGAGTAGATACTGCTTCTCCTCGTTCGTGAGATCCACATCTTTCCTGAACACGCCCATGCCCAGCAAGTCCTCCCCTGTGTCCATGCCGAGTTCTTCCATCATCCGCGGGGCAGCGCTCAGCAGGGACTCGCGGTACGCGAGGTAGACCTTGTCCATGACCCCACCGTGTAGGGTTCAGACCTGGAGATTGGTTAAAAAAAATTATAACAAATGACTGTGACGATGAGAAGAACACCAAAAAGAGAGGCCTTTCCAAATAATGTGACTTCTTTCACTATGAACAATGAATGTGACGAGAAACGATATAAATATACGGAAATGTTAAGCATCAATATCCTGTGCCATCTGCCCTGGAAAATTTAGCTTGTAAGGCTCTCAGCGGCAGGGGCGTGTATATACGGGGCGCTACTTTTCGGGGAGCATCAAAACATTGCGCGCCAACAGCGATTCGCCAGTCTCTTGAATGCTTTTTTTTTATGCGTAGAAATGTGCACCGTACGCATGATACTATACACCTGACGTTAGATACGAACCGTTAGATACGAACCGTATCTAACTATTTCGATTTACGCACAAATTCGACTTGCGAACATATGTAGAAACAGAACTGGTTCGTAACTCCGGGACTGCCTATATAGAAATGTACGGATGTTATGAAAGTTAACGGAAAGTGAAGAGTCTGAAAGAGAAAACATGTAGGAATGCTCACCCGATTTGTGAGAGAACTTGACCACGAACCCAACAAAGACTCAATTGTTAAAAAAATAAAGTAAACACTAGAGTCAATTGTTAAAAAAATTAACAGTCTGATGAGCTCCTTTCGTAAAAAGTTTTAAAAAGCGGAAAAGCTAAGAAGCTTTATGGATTAGGAATAGATAAATTGTAGGATCAGGAATAGATGAGTTGGAGGATCAAGACTAGATAAGTTATGGGATCAGGACTAGATGAGTTCTAGGATCAGGACTAAATAAGCTGTAGGATCAGGACTAGATAAGCTGTAGGATCAGGACTAGATAAGTTGTAGTATCAGGACTAGATAAGTTGTAGGATCAGGACTAGATAAGTTGTAGTATCAGGACTAGATAAGTTGTAGTATCAGGACTAGATAAGTTGTAGGATCAGGACTAGATAAGTTGTAGGATCAGGACTAGATAAGTTGTAGTATCAGGACTAGATAAGTTGTAGGATCAGGACTAGATAAGTTGTAGTATTAGGACTAGATAAGTTGTAGTATCAGGACTAGATAAGTTGTAGGATCAGGACTAGATAAGTTGTAGTATCAGGACTAGATAAGTTGTAGGATCAGGACTAGATAAGTTGTAGTATCAGGACTAGATAAGTTGTAGTATCAGGACTAGATAAGTTGTAGGATCAGACTAGATAAGTTGTAGTATCAGGACTAGATAAGTTGTAGTATCAGGACTAGATAAGTTGTAGGATCAGGACTAGATAAGTGTAGTATCAGGACTAGATAAGTTGTAGTATCAGGACTAGATAAGTTGTAGTATCAGGACTAGATAAGTTGTAGGATCAGGACTAGATAAGTTGTAGTATCAGGACTAGATAAGTTGTAGGATCAGGACTAGATAAGTTGTAGTATCAGGACTAGATAAGTTGTAGGATCAGGACTAGATAAGTTGTGTATCAGGACTAGATAAGTTGTAGTATCAGGACTAGATAAGTTGTAGGATCAGGACTAGATAAGTGTAGTATCAGGACTAGATAAGTTGTAGTATCAGGACTAGATAAGTTGTAGGATCAGGACTAGATAAGCTGTAGGATCAGGACTAAATAAGTTGTAGGATCAGGACTAGATAAGTTGTAGGATCAGGACTAGATAAGTTGTAGTATCAGGACTAGATAAGTTGTAGTATCAGGACTAGATAAGTTGTAGTATCAGGACTAGATAAGTTGTAGTATCAGGACTAGATAAGTTGTAGTATCAGGACTAGATAAGCTGTAGTATCAGGACTAGATAAGTTGTAGGATCAGGACTAGATAAGTTGTAGTATCAGGACTAGATAAGTTGTAGTATCAGGACTAGATAAGTTGTAGGATTAGAACTAGATAAGTTGTAGGATTAGAACTAGATAAGTTGTAGTATCAGGACTAGATAAGTTGTAGGATTAGAACTAGATAAGTTGTAGTATCAGGACTAGATAAGTTGTAGTATCAGGACTAGATAAGTTGTAGTATCAGGACTAGATAAGTTGTAGTATCAGGACTAGATAAGTTGTAGGATTAGAACTAGATAAGTTGTAGTATCAGGACTAGATAAGTTGTAGTATCAGGACTAGATAAGTTGTAGTATCAGGACTAGATAAGTTGTAGTATCAGGACTAGATAAGTTGTAGCATCAGGACTAGATAAGTTGTAGGATTAGAACTAGATAAGTTGTAGCATCAGGACTAGATAGGTTGTAGGATTAGAACTAGATAAGTTGTAGCATCAGGACTAGATAGGTTGTAGGATTAGAACTAGATAAGTTGTAGCATCAGGACTAGATAGGTTGTAGGATTAGAACTAGATAAGTTGTAGCATCAGGACTAGATAGGTTGTAGGCTCAGACTGGACAAATTGTAGGAAGCAAAACTTTGGTGTTTTGACAATCCTATGTTGTTTCTTCTTTCTTTCTTTCTGCGATCCCTCTGTAACTGGGAGCTGGTGTTCTTTGCAGCCGATGCTGTGAAGATGTTGAGGCACAACATCGTATCGGCGTGGGAGCGGGTTATGGCGGCTATTTTCTTCTCAGTTCAGAAGTACAGATAAAAAACAGAGGGTGGGGGTGTGCTAATTCTTCTTTGGCAGACTCCACCACCATGGGGACTACGGCGATCCCTGTCCCCGTTATCCAGGCTAGGACTGTTACTAGGTGTACCAACGGACATGTGGGACAGGGTCTTGATCAGCTAACCCTGACGCTAGTGTATCAGCTATGGGTCGCTGATTGCCTCATCGGACAGAGTCTTCACCCCCTCCCCCTTTTTTGTTATTTAAAAACCGCTCAGATACAAGGGATACACAATGAGGGAAGTAGAGAACAACTCCAAGAACAAGGATGATTGGAGAATCCTCATCTGTTACCTATGATCCCAAGGGAGTGACTGGCAATGATGATGATGATGATAATGATGATGATGATAATGATGATGATAATGATAATGATGATGATGATGATCTGTAGAGACCAGGAAAGTATTATAAAATGGACAAGGATGTGGACGAAAGTATAACACATAGAGCGTGCCAGATGACCAGAACATGTACGTTAGAAGACGCTGTTAGATTTGACTCATAGCTGATGCGCCAGCGTCAAGGGTTGGCGAACCACAGCTGAGCAAGACCCTGTTCCATCTCTCTATTGGTACTTCCGTAGTAGCAGGCTTAGCCTGGCTGACAGGGCAGGGATCGTTAAAGAAGTACTGCATATCCCCTCCCCCTGGTTTATAGCTTCCAATCAGGGACTGACCCCCTCCCCCCTTCCAACCCGCTATGACGCTGTACCTCAACACTTTCATGCCAAATAATAGAAGAAGAAGAAGAAGAAGAAGAATTCTCCTTGTGTATTTAGCAGTGTTCTTTCTGTTGTATCACCAAAAGACGCGTGTCTAGGCGACCCACTGAGCTTTGTTTATCAAACTACGTTCCCTTTAGAGAAGTGTCTAGGCGAACTACAGAACTGTTTTCCTAAACTACATAGCCTTTAGAAAAGTGTCTAGGCGAGCTATAGAACTCTGTTTTCATAAACTATATAGCCTTTAGAAAAGTGTCTAGGCGAGCTATAGAACTCTGTTTTCCTAAACTACATAGCCTTTAGAAAAGTGTCTAGGCGAGCTATAGAATTCTGTTTTCCTAAAGTACATTGCCTTTAGAAAAGTGTCTAAGCGAGCTATAGAACTCTGTTTTCCTGTTTAGGAAAACAGAATTCTATAGAACTCTGTTTTCCTAAACTACATAGCCTTTAGAAAAGTGTCTAGGCGAGCTATAAAACTCTGTTTTCTTAAACTACATTGCCTTTAGAAAAGGGTCTAGGTGAGCTATAGAACTCTGTTTTCCCAAGCTACTTTCCCTTTAGAGAAGTGTCTAGGCGAGCTATAGAACTATTGTTTTCCCAAACTACTTTCCCTTTAGAGAAGTGTCTAGGCGAGCTACAGAACTCTTGTTTTCCCAAACTACTTTCCCTTTAGAGAAGTGTCTAGGCGAGCTACAGAACTCTTGTTTTCCCAAGCTACTTTCCCTTTAGAGAAGTGTCTAAGCGAGCTACAGAACTCTTGTTTTCCCAAGCTACTTTCCCTTTAGAGAAGTGTCTAAGCGAGCTACAGAACTCTTGTTTTCCCAAGCTACTTTCCCTTTAGAGAAGTGTCTAAGCGAGCTACAGAACTCTTGTTTTCCCAAGCTACTTTCAGTTCACTGATAAAATATTCCGTATAGCGATCCTCTACCACTCAGTATCTTCTGGGAAGTAGCAGCATTGTTTACCTCCCTTGTCTGAAGTTCATCTTTTCTTTCTTTTCTCAAGGTCCTTATAATCTTCTGAGCCTTCAGGTGCATATTGCCTAGAGAATTCCTTGTTAGAAAAAATTCACAACCCGACGGGTGTGTTGTTGGTGAGGTGGGGGCTCCCGTCCTTACCAGCCCGTCCCAGGCGGGCGACGGCCCAAGAGACCAAGGAACCCGGGCGCGCTTCGAAACTACCCGCCCCTCCATGGGAGTCTTAGAAGACATGGAATGATTCGAACGGACAAAACAAGATACAAAAAGCCATTACTGACAGAGGTTATCTGATTCCAGATTAATTACACTTAATACTGAAGAAGTTTGGCTAGTAAAGAAGATTAAACAGAGAAAACTTTACAATTTTGGACACATTAAACGTCGTGAGAATTTAGAGAAGACCGTCTCGGAAGGGCACATAATAAAAAAAAAAAGAAAGCGAGGAAGACCAAGGCGAAAATGGCTGCAAGACATCGTTGATGATCTGCGAATGAACGCATCAGCAGCAGCAGGCCATCTTGCTCACAACCGAGAGAGCTGTTAGGGAGGGAAAGTTCTGTAAAGGACATGCAAATGACTGACTGAGATTAATTACGCGTAAATTGATAAAAAGAAAAAGAGTTACTTCCACGCTGTGAGAAAACAGATTTTTAAAGTCTTACTTTTCCAAACCTGTTCATCTTTTGCTTCTAATACATCTGAGACGACGATGGGACTAGCAGAAGACTGAGATGGTTGTAGTGTGTAAGAAGTATGGGAGACAATCTTGTTCACAATTATGATTTGTTTTGCCGAAAATATGGAGGGAAGGAATAGACCTAAAATTAGATATGATACATTTTTCTGTCAAACACGCGATCTGAGAAGAACTTGCGAAAAGACAGACTCAAGCAGAGAGTACATTTCCGTGTGGTCTTCAGCATCATTTGAGCATAAAAATGAGGACAAAACACGAAGAAGCTAGACCAAGCTCTCGCTGTGGTCTGTTACACACATCCAGCGCTGGTACAGTCGACTATGAGATGAGCTGTTGAGCAAGACCCAAAACAACTGATGTTCGCTGCTACAAATCCGTCTTCTTAAGTTAAATGTTGTGTTATACTACTTCCAAATACGTGCAGAAACAAATCGAACCCGTTTAACATCTCAATTTCCAGTTGCTTATAATTGCCTCAAAGGACACGCCGGTAGTCCTCGCTATCCTAACGGCCCCAGAAAGCGAAACGGACTTAAAGCGAATCTCATAAAGGTAAAATATTACTGTCCACAACACAAAAATTAATTGAAAACCTAATTATGTCAGTCCGTAAGAACAGCGAAGAGCAAAACCTCTATCTTAATGCGAAGAAAACTAAATTGATGACCACTGACAAAAAAAAAAAAACCAAACAAACAAGGAAGCTGAAATATGTATCAGTGAGGAAAAATTGGAAGAAGTGGAGAGTTTTGAATATCTTGGATCATGACTAACTAATAATGGAGACACAATGAGGGAAATTGAAAAGGAGAACATCTATCGCTCTTCAGAAAGTAAAACAACTAAAGAAGCTGTGGAGAGGAATAGACAACTATAAAAATAAGATTTTTAAGGGCATGCAGTTTTCCCGTCACAAAATATGCCTGCGAGACCTGGACACTTAACAAAACACCTGAGAAACACATAAATGCCTTTGAATGTAAATGCTACAGAAGAGTTCTCAAAATATTGTGGACACAAAAAAGAACAAATATATCCATACTACAAGAACTTAATACTGAAGAAGGCTGGCTAGTAAAGAAAATTAAAGAGAGAAAATTTAAATATTTTGGACACATTAAACGTCATGATAATTTAGAGAAGACCGTCTTGGAAGTGTACATACTGGGAAAAAGAAAGAGAGAAAGACCAAGACGAAGGTGGCTGCAAGACATCGTTGACTATCTGCAAATGGATGCATCAGCAGCAGGGCATCTTGCTCACAACTGAGAGGTTCACTGATTGCCAAAACGGACAGCGTCGTCACCACGTTCTTTTAAACTACCCATGACGCCTCTACTGAATATCTAATGACAGAGAAACTACCCATGATGCCTCTACTGAATATCTAATGACAGAGAAACTACCCATGATGCCTCTACTGAATATCTAATGACAGAGAAACTACCCATGATGCCTCTACTGAATATCTAATGACAGAGAAACTACCCATGATGCTCTACTGAATATCTAATGACAGAGAAACTACCCATGATGCCTCTACTGAATATCTAATGACAGAGAAACTACCCATGATGCCTCTACTGAATATCTAATGACAGAGAAACTACCCATGATGCCTCTACTGAATATCTAATGACAGAGAAACTACCCATGATGCCTCTACTGAATATCTAATGACAGAGAAACTACCCATGATGCCTCTACTGAATATCTAATGACAGAGAAACTACCCATGATGCCTCTACTGAATATCTAATGACAGAGAAACTACCCATGATGCCTCTACTGAATATCTAATGACAGAGAAACTACACATGATGCCTCTACTGAATCTCTAATGACAGAGAAACTACCCATGATGCCTCTACTGAATATCTAATGACAGAGAAACTACACATGATGCCTCTACTGAATCTCTAATGACAGAGAAACTACCCATGATGCCTCTACTGAATCTCTAATGACAGAGAAACTACCCAAGATGCCTCCATTGATCAAACTACTGAGATACTACTTTATTTTATTTGTAGAAATGAATAAAAGTAGACAGAGGTGCACAGTTCAGTTTTACAAGAGGATAGAAAGAGTGAGAAAAGTTGTCAGAAATGAGAGTGGCAGAAGAAAAAGAGGGAGCAGGTGCAGATCTGCAAAATCTCTTGGATAAAATCGCTAAAGTAAGTGAACAGAAAGGCCTTACTTTAAACATCAAAAATACAGAGACTATGGTTATATCTAAGAAACAGAATCCACCAACATGCAGTACAAAATTAAATGGAACTATTCTAAAGCAGGTGCAGAAATTCAAATACCTTGGAGCAGTAATAACTTCAGATGGGAAATGCAGAACAGAAATTAGGAACAGAATAGGCCAAGCACAGACTGCATTTCAGAGAATGAGAACCATATTATGCAACACATCCTTATCAATGAATGTTAGAAAACGAGCCCTAAAGTGCTATACTGAAACTATTTTGTTATATGGAAGCGAATCGTGGACAATAGGCAAGTCTGCACAAAAATCATTAGAAGCAGCAGAAATGTGGTTTATTAGAAGAATGTTACGAATCCCCTGGACAGCAAAAATAACTAATGAAGAACGTATGAGAAGAGCTGGAGAGACAAAAAAAATTTTGTCAAAAAAATACTAAAGAGACAATGTACTTTCATACGACATGCAATGAGAAGAGGGGGCATTGAAAATATTGTAACAACAGGAAAAATAGAAGGAAGAAGATCAAGAGGAAGACCAAGAGAAATGATACTGGACAGTCTGACGGGATGGTGTGAGAGGAGATCACCAACTGAGCTGATGGCCTGCATGAAGGATCGTGTACTCTGGAGAAGCATAATAGCCAACGCCAGTCGGTACGGCACCTGATGATGATGATGATGATGATGTTGTTGTTGATGATGATGATGATGATGAGCAGGTATAGATGAAAAAACACACAACAATCCAATATTTCGACAAAGAGCTTTTTTTTGTCAAGGATCACATACACAAATTTTTTTTTAAAATTAGCACTTTTTTTGGTATTCTCCTGGGAAGAAAGACGGGTGGAAAAGTTTAGTTCTTCAGAAGAAAGGAGGAACATTTTATCGATCTGATTTCCTACAACTGCCATAATATACTTCTGTCTAAACTCTACTGGTATCAGAAGTTAGTATCGAAGTTATCTCACAGGTGGTAGGGCAGGTAAAGGTAATCCTGCCACGCCTTAGAGGAACAAAGGAGATATGGTGTTTGTGCCCATTTTTTTTCTTTTGACCTGTCAGCACACTAGAGGGTGATGAGGTCAGCATCACACCTGGCCACCTCTCCTTCCCTAACTCTGGAAGAAGTCGGATACCTATTTCTGCAGCCTGGGTGACTGGGATGCCTCGGGTCGGATTCGAACCCCCGACCTTCACAATGAGAGACTATTACACTAACCACGTCACCACAGTTTTTGTATTTGTTTCTTTAAGTAAGTAAAAAAAAAACTCGTCAGAAATTTCAAAAAATCATTAACATTTTACTGTCTTATAAATAAAAAGAAAGTCATCAAAAAATACCAAATGATAATAGTAGTGATGCGATGATAGTAATAAGCATAATATTATTAAGAACAATAACAACTAAATAACAACAAGGACAATAGTAAATAAAATAAATACCAAAATAATATAATAATAATAATAATAATGATAACATACATGATAATTCTATGACTAAAATGTATAATAAAAAAACTGAGAGCGTGCATAAACTTTCTTCATCGTCAAATACATGACAGAAAGGAAAAGTTGTTCAGAAAGTAGAATTTCACAAACTGGAGAAATGACGACTGCGGTGAAACTGGTTTTAGTAATAAAAATAGATGGAGGCGAATAGTTTAGTTTTATTTTTTTTAAATATAGAAAGAGTGGGAAAGTGGGCAGAAACAAGAATGACAGAAAGTAGGATGGGCGCGTATATACAGGGCGTTCGGAAAATCAGTGTGCAGTATCGCAGTATCGAATCTGGAATTGTAATGGTATCTTGATCGGGCGACTACCATGCAACAGGTAGATGTGCCTAGATGTCACAATCACTAAGATACCACTACCATATCGGAATCGATAATGGGATACTGCAAACTGGCTTCTTGACCTCCATGTACAACAATCTAATACATCAGTGAACTACTTTATCAAGAATCACGTATAAAGACATCACAACAGATTTTTTAAAAAAGCCCAAATAGACGAAATATTAAATACTTTTCTGTTTCTGGTATCCTCTTTGCATGAAAGACGGTCACAAAAAGTTTAAATTTTTCACCATTTCTTCGTGTTTTTAGTCTGTGTGTTGTTTTCGTGTGCATTCCTAAAAAGGCCTCCGGCGAAACATTGGATTGTTGTATATTCTTCATTTATATGTGATGATCTTACTTTGGCCCGTTCTCGTTCCTGCCAGCTTTCCTCATTTTTCTATCTTTTGGAAAAAACTGAATCATACACCCCTTCCATCCACCTTCATAAACAGAATACAGGCGTTATGGCATGCAGGCCATCCAGTCTCTCTGACTTACCTAGATCTGGGCATGCGAAATTGAAGGAATTAAATAACAAGCCAGTTAACATGCGAAGTAATATGCGAAAGTCGTTAAGCACTTAATGTTCACACAATTGAATAATGTCTAAAATTGTAGATCAGAATCGCATCCACTTTTCTTTACATATTTTAATGAATAAAAGTATTAAATTTTGGCGTTTCTTTAGGAAAGGAAACTATACATAGGACATGTTTAACCGCATGTCTTAACTAAGGGAGCTTACTCGTAAAAAAAAACCCCACGGCATTCAATATGAAGGGACATAACTAATCAAACTTTAAAGGAATATTAATCTTGCCCTGGAACCGATTCTCTTGTACATATCACGTTGTTTTAATTGTTATTTTTACTAATGATCTAATTATGTCAGTCCGTAAGAACAGTGAAGAGCAAAACTTCTATCTTAATGCAAAGAAAAAAGTAAATTGATGTTACTGGCAAAACAGATAAGGCAGCTGAAATTTATATCAATGAGAAAAAATTAGAAGAGGTAGAAAATTTTGAATATCTTGGATCATTACTAACTAATAATGGAGATACAATGACGGATATTAAAAGGAGGACATCTATCGCTCTTCAGAAAGTAAAACAACTAAAGAATCTGTGGAAAGGAACAGACAGAACCACGAAAATAAGATTTTTAAGGGCGTGCATCTTTCCCATCGCAACATATGCCTGTGAGACCTGGACACTTAACAAAACAGCTGAGAAACACATAAATGCCTTTGAATGTAAATGCTACAGAAGAGTTCTTCAAATATCACGGATAAAAAAAAAACAAATATATCCATACTACAAGAACTTAATATTGAAGAAGGCTGGCTAGTAAAGAGGATTAAACACAGAAAACTTAAATATTTTGAACACATTAAACGTCATGATAATCTAGAGAAGACCGTCTTGGAAGGATACATAATGAGAAAAAGAAAGAGAGGAGGACCAAGGCGAAGATGGCTGCAAGACATCGTTGATTATCTGCGAATTGATGCATCAGCAGCAGGGCATCTTGTTTACAACCGAGAGGCCTACAGGAGAGCTGTTAGATAGGCAAAGTTCTGCAGGGGACGCGCAAATGGCTGACTGATCTCTTCTTATATTTTATGTTTTTTTATGCTATTAAGTTCTTATAATTTGACTATTTATTTAACCGGTACAACTTATTTTCTCTGAAATATTGATGTGTGACCTAATTAATCTACAATTTGTAATGAGAAGAAAATAATGGGCTCTGTTATATCCTGTAGCATGATCTTGTATGTACTTCATTTATATGCGCTCATCTTTTTCTTCCTCTCTCGTTTCTGCCATTTTTCTCACTCTTCCTACCTTTTTTTTTTTTTTTACTGAGTCATACATTACATCTCGGTCTACCTTTATTGCTAGAACCAGATTCACCGCAGTCGGTATGTCTTTTTTCTTCTCCAGAGATGAATGAGTCCAGCCGAACGCTGGTAGAAATGGTGTACAGCCCTTATGTGGAAGACGGTTGCTAGCTCATGAAATCTGCGGGTTTTTTGTTGTTGTTGGCCTGCCATATATGCGTTACGCACTTACAGGGAATAACGATTGAATGCACGTATTTTTGTTTGTTTGTTTGTTTGTTTGTCTGTTTGTTTGTTTGTTTGGATTTCTCATGTGATTCGGGACGATGACAGATACGCTGCTAGAGCTCCCGTACAGCAAGTGCACACGGCACCAATAAAAGCAAGGAAACAACACCCATACATATATCGCTTGCTTCCCGTATCCCAATCACCTGGTTCCCAAATCTCCTTCAGTTGGTTCCTGTGCCTTCATCATTTGGTTCCTGTGCCTTCATCATTTGGTTCCTATGCCGTCATCATTTGGTTCCTGTACCTTTACCGTTTGGTTCCTGTGCTTTCATCATCTGGTTCATGTACCTTTCATCATTTGGTTCCTGTATCTATCATCATTTGGTTCCTGTGCTTTCTTCATCTGGTTTCTGTACTTTCATCATCTATTTCCTATGCCTTCATCATTTGGTTCCTGCGCTTTCATCAATTTGGTTCCTGTGCCTTTATCATCTGGGTCCTGTACCTTTCATCATTTGATTCCTGTACCTTTATCATTTGGTTCCTGCACATTTCATCATCTGGTTCCTGTACCTTCATCATTTGGTTCCTGTACCTCTATCATTTGCTTCCCATATCCCCTTCACTTGTTTACCGTACCTCCATCGTTTGGTTTCCATAGCCCATCAATTATTTTACATGCCTCCATCATGTAGTTCACACATCCCCATAATTTGCTTCACACGTCCCCATCATTTGGTTCACAAACCCTCATCATTTGGTCCCACAGACCTCCATTATTTGGTTTTCGTATCCCCCCCCCAACACTTGGTTCCTACACCCCAACCCCACCCCCCGTATCTTTGCTCACATACCCCTATCATTTGGTTCCCATACACCCCCCCCCAAAAAAAAAAATCGGTTTGTTCATGTGGCGTTGTTTACGAACAGTTAGCCTAACCTATCTGAGATCAATAATATAGCCCATAATGCTCTTTCTCTGCCTTAGATAAGGAGAAAACGTCCTTTAATATTTTACAACTATTTTGTCTCCTATCTTCTTTGTGGGAAAGGTTTTATGGCTAGGAAAAAAGCCAATATCGTGTAATATCTACATCAGGTCACAGTATACTAGACAACGGACAAGAGCACGATTTGCCCATATCTTCATAGATTTTCATATTTTTAGCATCTTTTCCTATGATATTAACATTTTCCTTTATTTTGTTTTTTCTTCTTCCAATTATCAACGTTTTTTCTCGTAAACGAGAAGAGTGCCTCCCCCCCCCCCCCAATACCTAAAAGTTGATCGAATTGAAATCTTCCCTCATATGTCCAGACTTCAGTGCTCTGCCACAAGATACTAGGATCTTACAGTATTTCGAACTAGTCAGTATGTTAAGAGAAAACAGATTCATCGTCATCATCATCAGGTGCCGTGCCGACTGGCGTTGGCTATTATGCTTCCCCAGAGTACACGATCCTTCATGCAGGCCATCAGCTCAGTTGGTGATCTCTCACACCATCCCGTCAGACTGTCCAGTATCATTTCTCTTGGTCTTCCTTTCGATCTTCTTCCTTCTATTTTTCCTTTTGTTATAATATTTTCAATGCCCCCTCTTCTCATTGCATGTCCTATGAAAGTACATTGTCTCTCTCTTATCTTTTTGACAAGATTTTTTTGTCTCCTCAGCTCTTCTCATACATTCTTCATTAGTTATTTTTGCTGTCCAGGGAATTCGTAACATTCTTCTAATAAACCACATTTCTGCTGCTTCCAATGATTTTTGTGCAGACCTGCCTATTGTCCACGATTCACTTCCATATAACAAGATAGTTTCAATATAGCATTTTAGGACTCGTTTTCTAACATTCATTGATAAGGATGTGTTAGCTAATATGTTTCTCATTCTCTGAAATGCAGTCTTTGCTTGGCCTATTCTGTTCCTAATTTCTGTTCTGCATTTCCCATCTGAAGTTATTACTGCTCCAAGGTATTTGAATTTCTGCACCTGCTTTAGAATAATTCCGTTTAATTTTATACTGCATGTTGGTGGATTCTGTTTCTTAGATATAACCATAGTCTCTGTCTTTTTGATGTTCAAAGTAAGGCATTTGTGTTCACTTTCTTTGGCGACTTTATCCAAGAGATTTTGCAGGTCTTGTTGGTTCTCAGCTATCAGTACTGTGTCGTCAGCATACCGAAGGTTGTTAATATTATATCCTCCAATTTTATGCCTGGTTCTGTGATGATTGTTCTTAGAATATTCTCGCTGTACAGACAAAAAAAGGTCTGGAGATAGTACACATCCTTGTCGCACCCCTTGTTTTATAGGTTGATATTTTCCAGTTCTATTTTCAACTCGAATTGCTGCTTCTTGCTGCCAGTATAGATGTTGTACAATCCTCAGGTCTTTGCTGTCTATATTGATGTCTTCAAGCATTTTAATAATTTCATTATGTTTCACCTTGTCAAATGCCTTGGTGTAATCAATGAAGCATAAGCAGATCTTTCTATACTTCTAAAGCTCTTTCTGTTAGTGTTCGTAAAGCATAAATGGCATTGTGTGTTCCCTTTCCTTCAACAAATCCAAACTGTTCATCTGCTATTTCCATTTTTATCTTTTTCCTTGTTCTTCTCATAATGATTCTCAGAGAAAATAGACTATCACGCCAAAAAATGAGTTATTAATATGATTGACCAGTACGTTATGTTGCAGATCTTCATACATCTGGAAAGAAATCTTAACGATAATAGAAGATAAAGTGTCTGGGTGTCCCCTGAAGGGTATGGGATTAGGTCCTGTAATGTCCATTGAGTTGTGGGCACTCTACTGGGGCCGGGGGCCGAAGATGTGACCAATAGTAAAGGAAGCTTTACATCAGTGTTTCCCAAAGTGGGCGGTAAACGCCCCTTGTGGGCGTTGGAAAGGACCAGGGGAGAGGTAAAAGAAAAATAAAGTAAAAGAAAAATAAAGTATCAGTTGGGGGGGGGGGGGCTGGAACAATGGAAGAAAAGGGGCAGTAGAGGGTCGTTGGGGGAAACAAAAGCAGCAGATGGGGGCCAATAATACCTTCCTTCATAAGACTTTACAACCTGATATTGAGAAACCTGTGTCCCTATATGAAACTCACCCATCACATTAAAAGTTGAGAAAATAACGCAGTAGGTGAGTTATAAATGTACTCCCTCACATTGTTAAATAAACTGGTTTGCTAGGTGAAGTTTTTAGTTGTGTAATTCTTTAGTTTAATAGGTCATTGTACGAGTAGTGCATAAGAAAAATGGGGGGCGGGGCGATTAATGCAGTGGTGATCTAGACTTGATGATGGTCTAAACTGTGTAAAGTATGGGATGTCCTTTGTTAAAAGTTTACACCAGAAGGCGTGTGTGAAGCCCCAAAGCTGTAGTGCCCATGTGTAACAGCGCGCCAATCTTTGTGTAATAGCATGTCCATCTTTGTGTAGGAGTATGTCAATCTTAATGTAAGAGCGTGTCAATCTTTGTGTAATAGCATGTCCATCTTTGTGTAGGAGTATGTCAATCTTAATGTAAGAGCGTGTCAATCTTTGTGTAATAGCATGTCCATCTTTGTGTAGGAGTATGTCAATCTTAATGTAAGAGCGTGTCAATCTTTGTGTAATAGCATGTCCATCTTTGTGTAGGAGTATGTCAATCTTAATGTAAGAGCGTGTCAATCTTTGTGTAATAGCATGTCCATCTTTGTGTAGGAGTATGTCAATCTTAATGTAAGAGCGTGTCAATCTTTGTGTAATAGCATGTCCATCTTTGTGTAGGAGTATGTCAATCTTAATGTAAGAGCGTGTCAATCTTTGTGTAATAGCGAGCCAATCTTTGTGTAATAGAATGTCAATCTTTGTGTAATAGCATGTCCATCTTTGTGTAATAGCATGTCCATCTTTGTGTAATAGCATGCCAATCGTTGTGTAATAGCATGTCAATCTTTGTTTAATAGCATGTCAATCTTTGCGTAATAGCATGTCAATCTTTGTGTAATAGTATGTCAATCTTTGTGTAATAGCATGTCAATCTTTGTGTAACAGCATGCCAATCTTTGAGTAATGGCGAGCCAATCTTTGTGTAATAGCATGTCAATCTTTGTGTAATAGCATGTTAAAATTTGTGTAGCACTTCAATCTTCCTGCAAGAATATGTCAATCTTTGTGTAAGAACATGCCAACTCTTGTGTATGAATACGTCAAATCTTGTGTAAGAATACGCCAAGCATTGTTTAAGAATATGCCAACCTTTGTGCAAGAATACGTCAACCCCTGTATAAGAATATGTCAACCCTTATGTACGAATATGCCAACCCTTGTAAAAGAATATGTCAACTGCTGTGCAGGAATACGTTAACCCCTGTGTACGAATATGTCAACCCTTGTGTAAGAATATGCCAACCCCCCTGTATAAGAATACGCCAACCCTTGTATGAGAATATGCCAACCCCCTGTGTAAGAATATGCCAACCCCCTGTGTAAGAACATGCCAACCCTTGTGTAAGAATATGCCAACCCCCTGTGTAAGAATATGCCAACCCCCTGTGTAAGAATATGCCAACCCTTGTGTAACAGCATGCCAACCCTTGTGTAAGAATATGCCAACCCCCTGTGTAAGAATATGCCAATCCCCTGTGTAAGAATATGCCAACCCCCTGTGTAAGAATAATGCATCGAACGCGACCCAGACAAGCTTGAGAGCATAGAACCTACGCTACGCATGAAAGACAAGTCCGACCCACAATGCACTTAGACCACGCAGTTAAAACATCAGATCAACAGCCCTGGTCACTTAATAACACTTGAAAAAAAAGGGATTCTACAACTCAACTTAATCATTAGCGGGTTGTGATAAAGCAAAGCCTTCTCTTTTTTCGTTTGCCCAAATATCAGAATACTTCATCAGCTGAACATCAAAATCTAAACACTAAACTAAGAAGTTGAGAACCCGTTCTTTAGAGAGAGGGGCCACCCATGCAAGTAAAAGACATAAATTATTAGTAGGAATGTTACTCGTATCTGAATGAGGCATTTGTGAAGCGGTTTTCAAACTGTAAGTGTCGATTCCCAGCTTCGAACGTAATATAAACGTTACTTTTAAAGTAAAGAAAGTAAAAAAAAAAAAGAAGTACAGAGTTGAAATATTTAAGATTACTTCTCTTAAAATAAAGTAATGACGTCTTCTCGTGTAAAATGAATCGAATTATTGATGTTTTTTCATTTTTAATACCCTACTACTAATACTAATATTACCATCCCTACGACTACTATTATAGTCACTACTAAAATTACTATTACAAGTACTGTATCTACAGAACCTACTTCTAATACTACTACTACTACTACAGATGATGCTGCTACTGCTGATACTACTGCTATTACAATTAATTACTACTGCTATTACAATTAATTACTACTGCTACTACTACTATTACAACTAACTACTACTGCTGCTCCTACAACTATTACTACTACTACTACTAGTACTACTACTACAGCAACTATTACTATCACAGGTAGTGCTACCATTATTACTACTATTACTGATGTTGTTGCTGCTACTTCTACTACATGTAATGCTACTACTATCATCACTACTACTACTACTATTGCTACTACTACTACTACTACTACTACTACTAACTACTACTACTACTACTACTACTACAGCTAATGCTGCAACTGCTATCGCTGCTCCAGCTGCTACTACTAATTACAACTATAAGTATCACAGCTAGTGTTACAATAGTACTACTACTACTACTACTACTAGTACTGTAGTACACAGCCACATTTACTACACCTACTGCAAAAACTACACTTACTGGTAATATTACTACTACATCTACTACTAACACTACTGCACATATTACTACCCCTCAATAAACATTTATCAGTTAAACGTGCGGGAACCACCACACCCGCCCTAGCAACACTAGCACCATTCTAGATCATAGTTTTTATATATTTAACTAACACAAAACTCGGAACGGAAAGCCGTATGAAACAAAAACTGAATTGGTCAACTTTGTGGCTCCTAGATTTGTATGAGTTTCCTTATCATCAGTTGATAACCAGTCGCACGGAAGAAAGGATTAAATGAGTGAAAAGTCGTTTTAGCAGTGGTTCTTAAACTTTTCACGGCTCCGAACCCTCCTTCAGACTTGAGAACAGATGTGGACCTCCCCCCCTCCCCCTTTCTTGTGGCTTGAGAACAGGTGTAGACTCAGTTCCTGTCTGAGAACAAGCGTGGAACTCTTTTCCAGGATGAAGACAGACGTGTACCCCTTTCTTGGCTGAAAACAGCTGTTGACCCCTCTCTAGTATGAGAACAGCTGTGGACCTCCTTTCTGGTCTGAGAACAGCTGCAGAACACCTTTCTAGGATGCGTACAGCTGTGGATACCCCGTTTAGTATGAGAACAGCTGTGGACCCTTCCAGTATGAAAACAATCGTGGGTCCCTGCCTGGCCTGATATTAGATGTAGACTCCCTTTATTCTATGAGAACAGTTGTGTACCCCTTTCTGTTATGAGAACAGTTGTGGACCCCTTTCCTGTTTGAGAACAAATGTGGACCTCCCCTTTCTATCACGAGAACAGCTGTGGACCCCCTTTCTAGCATGAGAACAGCTGTGACCCCTTTTCTAGTATAAAAACAGCTGTGTCCCCCCTTTCTAGTATGAGAACAGCTGTGGACTCCCCTTTCAAGTATGAGAACAGCTGTGGACCCCTTTCTAGTATGAGAACAGCTGTCAACCCCCTTTCTAGTATGAGAACAACTGTGGACCACCTTTCTTGTATGAGAACAGCTGTCAACCCCCTTTCTAGTATGAGGTCAGCTGTCAACCCCCTTTCTAGTATGAGAACAAGTGTGGACCACCTTTCTAGTATGAGAACAGCTGTCAATCCCCTTTCTAGTATGAGAACAGCTGTCAACCCCCTTTCTAGTATGAGAACAGCTGTCAACCCCCTTTCTAGTATGAGAACAAGTGTGGACCACCTTTCTTGTATGAGAACAGCTGTCAATCCCCTTTCTAGTATGAGAACAGCTGTCAACCCCCTTTCTAGTATGAGAACAGCTGTCAACCCCCTTTCTAGTATGAGAACAACTGTGGACCACGTTTTTTGTATGAGAACAGCTGTCAACACCCTTTCTAGTATGAGAACAACTGTGGACCACCTTTTTTGTATGAGAACAGCTGTCAACACCCTTTCTAGTATGAGAACAACTGTGGACCACCTTTCTAGTATAAGAACAGCTGTCAACCCCCTTTCTAGTATGAGAACAGCTGTCAACCCCCTTTCTAGTATGAGAACAATTGCGGACCACCTTTCTTGTATGAGAACAGCTGTCAACCTCCTTTCTAGTATGAGAACAGCTGTCAACCCTCTTTCTAGTATGAGAACAAGTGTGGACCACCTTTTCTAGTATGAGAACAGCTGTCAACCCCGTTTCTAGTATTGAGAACAACTGTCAACCATCTTTCTAGTATGAGAACAGCTGTCAACCCCCTTTCTAGTATGAGAACAGCTGTCAACCCTCTTTCTAGTATGAGAACAGCTGTATTCTCTTCATTAAAAATAAAGCACATGTAACAAACCTTTGGGATGCTACGAATATCTCAGCGAATCCGTGGACCCAACCCCCCCCCCCCTTCTTTCATGTTCACAAGACCACAAGTTGAGAACTGCTGCGTTTTATATATATATATATATATATATATATGAAACTCTACCGTAGAGAGCGGACAACAACACAACTCCTTCAGATCATCAGAGGAAGTACCCCCCCCCCTCAGACAAGTGTTTCGGCCCTTTAAACTCCTGACACTCTAAGGGGGTGGGCCCCTCTGGGTCATGACTCCCAGAGGTCTTGTGAGTTGTTGCTTTTATTTTTCCCCGGTCCCGGGATTGAACCCGTGATCTTCCAGTTGCCACTGTACTTTTATGAAGTGCGTCTTTAGCGATTTAGCTACGGAGGACTGGTATTGGTATATATATATATATAGAGAGAGAGAGTTGGAGAGGGAGAGCTGAGGTGGGGGGGGGGAGGGAGGGAGAGAATCCACAGCATCGACAGAGGAGAGGCAGTGATAATTTAAAAAAATATAGAAGATAACATTTTAGATATGATGGCAACATCTCTCATTAACAAACACACGTGTGTGCGCGCGCAGACAGACATGCATAATAGACAGATGGATAAAAATAAAGAGAGACGTTCAATGAATGGATGAACGAATAAACAGATGGATTGACAGGCAAATAAAGTTAGAAACGGACAGACAGACAGAGACAATCTGACAGACACACAGGAAGACACACATAACCATTTAGATAGATAGATAGATAGATAGATAGATAGATAGATAGATAGATTCATACATACACATTCATACACACATAAATACACACATACATACACACACCTACATACACACACATCTACATACACACACACCTACACACATACATACATACACACATCCATCCATAAATCCATCCATCCATACATACATACATTACATACTAAATACATATATTACATACATTACATACATTACATTACATACATTACATACATACATACATTCATACATACACACGGTGAAAGCAATAGAACATACCTCAATACATCCTACCTCTAAGAATTAAAACAATCACTCCAATATACCACTGTACAACACATCTGTCAAGAATCGAACACAAACCAGCTCTAATTCTTAGTCAACAAACAGACCCTAGTCTTTTTTTTTTCTGAGGACTAGATTTCCGGCGCACTGAGATCAGATGTTGTTTGGTTCATGTATCAAGTAGTGCGCGCTGGCCATGTACGAGCATGAGGCCATTAGCCCTTGCCGAAGAGCATCTCTTTAGTTCTTATTAAAGCTATGAGGTGGTGGATTTTCTGTCTCAGACAGGGGCTACTAGCTACTACTACTATTACTGCTACTACTACTATTACTACTACTACTACTATTACTACTACTACTACTACTACTACTACTAATTATTATACTACTACTAACTATTAATACTACTACTACTAACTACCAACTATTAATACTACTACTACTATTAACTACTACAACTACTACTACTACAACTACTACTAATACTACTAACTACTATTAACTACTATTACTACTACTACTAACTACTATTACTACTACTGCTGCTACTACAACTGTTAACTACTACTACTACTGTTGCTGCTGCTGCTACTGCCATTACTAACTACTACCACTACTACTACTACTGCTGATTCTGTTACTACTAGTAGTACTAACTACTACTACGACTACTACTACTACTACTACTAATACTACTACTACTGCTGCTGGTGCTGTTTATGCTGCTTCTACCACTACTATTGCTACTACTACTACTAACTAACTAACTACTACTACTACAACAACTACAACTACTACTGCTGCTGCTGATGCTGTACTACTACTACTAACTACCAGTACTACTGAAAATGCTGACGCTGCTACTACTACTACAACTATTAGTATTACTACTAACTACTGTTGCTGCTACTACGACTCCTACTACTACTTCTACTACTACTCCTGGTATTACTCGTACTTTTTCTAATACTACTAACTACTACTACTATTAATACTATTACTACTAATTACTACTACTATCACTACTACCTACTACTACTACTACTACTACTACTAGCTACTACTACTCCTACTATTACCAACAACAACTACTACTACTAATACTGTTACCACCACCACTAATTAATACTACTACTGCTACTAACTACTACTACTAGTACTTCTAATTACTACTATTAACTACCACCACTAACTACTACTCCTACTAACTACTACTATTACTACTACTATTACTACTACTAATACAAACTACTACTACTAACTACTACTACTATTACTAACTACTACTACTATTACTAACTACTACTACTACTACTTGTACTAACTACTACTTCTACTACTAACTACTACTAATACTGCTGTTGCTGCAACTATTACTACTACTAACTAAATACTGCTACTACTATTATTACTACTACTACTACTAACTACTACTACTACTACTACTACTACTACTAATACAAACTACTACTACTACTAATACAAACTACTACTACTAACTAATACTATTACTAACTACTACTACTACTACTAACTACTATTACTGCTAACTATTGCTACTACTACTTGTACTAACTACTAATACTACTAACTACTACTAATATTGCTGTTGCTGCAACTATTACTACAACTAACTAAATACTACTACTACTTCTGCTGCTACTACTGCTACTTACTACTTGTACTTACTACCACTGCTAATGCTGCTACTACTATTACTTCGAACTACTATTACTACTACTGCTGTTACTACTACTACTAACTAACTACTACTACTACTGCTACTACTAACTACTGCTACTACTACTGCTACTATTGCTGTTGATGCCGCTACTACTACTACTACTAACTATTACTACTACACCAACTACTACTACTGTTGCTGCTGCTGATGCTACTACTACTACTACTAACTACTACTATTACTACTACTACTTCTGTTACTGCTATTGCTGCTACGAATACTACTAACTGCTATTACTAGTATTGCTGCTGATGCTGCTACTACTACTACTACTACTACAACTACTACAAATACTAGTGGCCCTGATGCTAGCATTACAACTTCTACGAATGACACTTCTAATTGTACCACAGCTCCCCCTAATACTATTACTACTGGCACTACTACTACTATTAAAATTCTACTACTACTACTACAATTATTTTACTACTACTACTACTATTACAATGCTACTACTACTTTCACTACTACTACTACTACTACTACTACTACTACTACTACTACTACTACTACTACTACTACTTTCAGGATTACTGAAACACATTCCTACAATAAATCGATTATAGTAGATTTCTATCCAAAGCTAACAACGAGAACTGTATAAGCAATGAACATAACTGCAACAGATGTCAAGTATCAAGTGGCCCCGACATTTGCACGGACAGCCATGAAAGGACGTCTCATATTCAGCGCGTAATGGAGACCAAAGAGTTCAATGATGGGAGTGTCAGTCTACAGAAGTACGCTGTGAATCACTTCGCTAAGGCTGTTATATAACACAAGATGGCTTATTCTGTGTGGCTGTGCATTGTGGGTCAATGAGCTAAGTCTAGAGAAACTGTGTGTCAAATCATACAAAATATAAGGAAGAAACTTCAGACGGCTGGGGTAAAGAAGCGAAAGTAATAGCTGTAGAACATCAGCATACGAGCTATGCAAGCGACTGGACATAAAAGGACAAACAAGAGCAAGGGCACTGAAGAGCCTTTTCAGAAACAGCAGAAAATGGCTCCGTGCTGGCCGTGGAGAATGGAAAGCAAGCGCCGAGAACTTAAATAATGTCGTTCTTAGCTGAATGAGTAAGATGCACTTCGAAGCGGTGTGCAAGCTGGAAGATCTTGGAACCATTCCCAGGTCGGGGACAAAGAAGAAGAAGACAGTCCCACAGACCCCTGGGATTTATGACCTGGGGGGGGGGTCTATCACCTACCCCGTTAAGAGTGTCAGGAATTTAACAGGGTCGAAACACTTGTCTGAGGTGGAGTGCTAACTCTGATGATCTGGGGAGTTGTGTTATTGTTCCGCTATCTAGCGGTAGAGAGTTTCCTGCACACGCCATATAACACTGCCAGGAACAGGCAAGCGTGGAGATGATGGACAGAGTCTGGCAGTCACCGGCCTGATCTCACAGTGTGCACTCGGCCATGAAACTGCTACCTTCATAAGGCAGGCAGGCCACCAAGTCCTCAGTTGGTGCCTGGCCCTTTGATATTTAGAGCGGAAAACGAGAGCCACAAACAGGGGCCTCCGTAAGCCAAAAACAGGGGCCTCCAACAGCCATAAACAGGGGCCTCCGAAAGCCACAAACAAGGGCCTCTGAGAACCACAAACAGTAGCCTCTGAGAGTCACAAACAGGGGAATCTGAGAGTCACAAACAGGGGCCTCCGTGAGTCACAAATAGGGGCCTCCGAGAGCCACAAACAGGGGCCCCCCAGGGAAATCTTGAAAGCCAGAGCCGCAATTATTTCTTTGCTTATCATTTCACTGGCCAACACATTTTAGTGCCTCCAATGTTAGACCTGTTTCTGGGTATATTTGACCTGCTGATTCCAAATAGTGGCACATGTTTTGCACTATCAGCTCTAGTTTTTGAGATACAGAACGTATGTCATACAGCACTCTTCACTCTGCTCGCCCATAACAAATCAGGATATTTTAATGTAGTGTTTAAATTAATATCTTTTAAGCATACTAAAAATTGCAAGAAAAGTATACAACATGAAAATCTATTTATTTCATACAAAATGCACAAGTTCATTATACAAAATCTCCACTCATTCAACACACAAGAAGCTCCTTTTGTAAGACTTCTGAGAGTGGGATCTGCCAGGACAATTCTGCATAAGATTCCAACAATAGTCTGCCATCATGTGTGCATCCCATCTTCCTTGGTATCTGGCTTCCATTGTTTTCATGTCTTGGTGAAATCTTTCACTTTGCTCTTCGCTTAAGTCACCAAAGTTCTCTGGAAAGCGATCTAAGTGACCGTGCAGATAATGGATTTTAACACTCATGTTACAGCCAAGCCTGTTGAAATGAAAGAGCATATCCTCTACTAATTGTGTGTAGTTGTCAGCCTTCTTGCTGTCAAGAAAGCTTTTCACAACAAGAACACATGAAGACCAGGCATGTGATTCGATTCCATTCATTGATGCCATGAAATGTGGGTCATTTATAAGCTGTCTGATCTGTGGACCATAGAAAATTCCTGCTTCAGTTTTTCCACGGTAAGTCCAGGTAACTTCTGCACTATGTATTCAATGCACGAATCGTCTTTATTCAAAGCCTTTACAAATTGTTTCATCAGACCTAGCTTTATATGTAGTGGTGGCAACATGATTCTATCTCGTGCTACCAAAGGATCACTGATTACATTTTGTCCTCCAACCGCCATATATTCCCTCGGAGGCCAATCTTTTCTTGCCCAATGTTCATGTTTGGCTCTAATATCACCAAGGCATAAAAAGCAAGGATACTTTGTGTAGCCATTTTGTCGACCAAAAAGAAAATTAACCATCTTCAAGTCTACACAAATCACCCATTGATGTTCTTGGTAATTTATCTTTTCCCAAGACTAAAGAGACGGCCGTGTGCTCTTCTTTCATCCTGGTGGAATGACCGACTGGAATAGAACCATACTTACTGCCGTTATTTAAAAGAACACATTTCAAACTACGCGTTGAACTGTCGATGAAAAGACGTCACTCACTTGGGTTATATTCATAAGGCTTCCGATGTCATTGCAGAGTACTAAGTTGTCTTCGGTAAAGAATGGCAGCAAATCCTTTTCTCTCCTTCGATAAAATGTCATTTTCGTTCAAGACTGAAGTATATTCTTTTCTTTTAGTCTGGAGGAAAGCGATTCAGTAAGATTTAAGTCCCTGATCAGATCGCTCAGTTCATGCTGATCAAAACGATCAGTGCGTGAAGTTGTTTGGAATTAAAATCATCATCAGCATCATCATCATCATCATGATACTAGTCTTATTAAGAGCCAGTTGGCGTCAAAATATATCAGGTACATTGGTTTTGCTGTACGTGTGGATAGATGGGAATAGAAAAGTTGAAACAAATAAATTCTTGTCTAACAACACAGATGGAATCCCATATCCCCAACATTTGGTTCTTACATTCCCATAATTTAGTTCCCATATTCCCATCATTTGGTTCCTATACTTTCATCATTTAGTTTCCATAACCCTCATGACATGTTTCCCATAAAAAGGGTAAAATTCCCGTTTTCACGCCATTAAGGCATATCGGGGATACGGTGTTAGGCCCGTATTTTCCGTGACCTTCGGCACATGGAAGTCTGATGTGGTCAGTATCACGCTTGGCCGCTTTACCTTCCAAGATTTCTCTAGTACCCATTTTTAGAGGCCGGGTGGATCCTGTTTTTGTGTGTGTGTGTGTATCAGAAGAAAATCCGGGACAGAACCGGGTACCAGTGGATTAGTAACTCGAGCACCCAGCCAGTCAGCTAACCAGGCCGCCATATGGTTCCCATACTCACCAAAGTTTAGTTCTCATACTCGTATCGTTTGGTTCCACTACCTCCATCCTATAGATCCCATATCCCCCTCATTTGGTTCATATACTCCCCTCATTTGGTTCATATACTCCCCTCATTTGATTCATGTACTTCCCTCATTTGTTTCATATACCCACATCATTTGGTTCATATACCCCCATCATTTGGTTCATATAACCCCTCATTTGGTTCATATACTCGCCTCGTTTGGTTTATATACCCCTATCGTTTGGTTCATATAAGCCTCTCATTTGGTTCATATACCCCCATCATTTAGTTCTCATGCCCTCATCATTTGGTTCATATACCCCCCCCCCTCGTTTGGTTCATATACCCCTATCGTTTGGTTCATATAAGCCTCTCATTTGGTTCATATACCCCTATCATTTAGTTCTCATGCCCTCATCATGTGGTATCCATTCGGTCATAATTATGTTCTCACACCCCCATCATTTGGTTCATATACCCCCCTCATTTGGTTCATATACACTCCTCATTTGGTTCATCTACCCCCCCCCCCCCCGCCTTATTTGGTTCATATATCTTATATTTTATATCCTTCCCGTGCCGTTAAACGTCACATAGGGTTCGCAAAGTAGTTCTCCAATTTTTCCTGTCTTCAGCGAGTCTTTCAACCTCATCAAGTGATTTTATGCCTGCTAATTTGGCCTCTCTTAAGAATGTCCTCTTCAGAGTTTCACGCGGTCTGCCTCTTTTTCTTTGGCCTGTTGTGTTCCACGTGATAGCTTGTTTTGGGATTCTCTAATTATTTCTTCTCATCAAGTGACCAACATATGTCCATCTCTTTTTCCTGATCACCCATGAGACTGGTTGTTGTTCAGTCATCTGTCTTATCTCTGCATTGTTCCTGAATTCGTTCCACTTGATGCCGAGTATTTTCCTTAGGTATTTGTTTTCAAAAGAGTCTAATTTCTTTTCTATTTCTTTAGTTGTTTTCCAGCTTTCGCATGCATAAATGAGGGTGGATATTACATTTGAATTGAATAGTCTTAACTTGGTTTTTGTGCTTATAACTTTTGAATTTCATATGTTCTCAAGATTCTTGAAAATTGATGCTGCTTTTGAAATTCTGATCCTAACTTCCTTTCTAGTGTCACCATCCTGGTCTATGTAGCTGCCAAGGTATGCAAATTGATTGACTTCTTCAATATCTGTCCCTTCTATGTGTATTTTTCCATTTTGATTAAAGGGAATGTTCATTATTTTTGTTCTCTCCTTGTTAATTTCAAGTCCTATTTTGGTAGCCAGTGAAGACAGGCTATCTGTTTTTTCTTGCATGGAATTCACATTATAACTGATAAGAGTTATGTCATCAGCAAAAATCAAGATCTTCTAGTTGGGTCCCATGTACCCAGTCGATACCTGTGTTACCTGTGCAGCATTTTTTTCATTATGAAGTCTATTGTAATCCCAAAAAGTAAAGGAGACAGTATACATCCTTGTTTCACACCTGTTTCAATCTGGAACCATTCACTCATCCCTTCTTCTGTCTTGACTGCACAAACATATCCACTGTAGGAGTCTTTAATGATGTTGACAATTTTAGATGGTATTCCATATAGACATACAATTCTCCATAATGAATCTCTGTGTATGCTATCAAATGCCTTTTTAAAATCTATGAAGTTTAGTATTAATGGTTTCTGCTTTTCAATATGTTCTTCAAGTATTATTCTTAGAGTAAAGATCTGGTCGAGACAGCTTCTCCCTTTTCGAAATCCTGCTTGTTCCACTATATCTTTAAATCTATTCAAAATGACCTTGCAAATATTTTTGACACAACTGATATTAAAGTTATTCCTCTCCAGTTGTTACAGTCACTAAGGTTGCCTTTTTTGGGTATTTTAACAATGATTTCTTGGGTTCATATAACCTATCATTAATTCTTATGCCCCCATCACTTGGTAGCCATTCGGTCATAATTTTGTTCCCACACTCCCATCATTTGGTTCATATACCCCCCCCCCACCATTTGGTTCATATACCCCCCCCCCCCCAATCATCTGGTTCATATACGCCATAATTGAGTTCATATACACCCCTCATTTGGTTCATATACCCACATCATGTGATTCATACACCCCAGACATTTAGTTCTCATGTCCCCATCATTTCATATTCATTCAGTCATAACTGTGTTCCCACACTCTCATCATGTGGTTCATATACCCCCGTGACTTGGTTCATATACCCCCATTATTTATTTCTCACACCTCCATTATTCCCACATCCCCATCACTTGGTTCATATATCCCCACTATTTATTTCTCACACCCCCATTATTCCCACATCCCCATCAGTTGGTTCATATACCCCCATTATTTATTTCTCACACCCCCATTATTCCCACATCCCCATCACTTGGTTCATATACCCCCCTCATTTCATTCATATACCCCTCTCTCATTTGGTTCATATACCCCCAACATTTGTTTCATACACCACCCTCATTTGGTTCATATAATCCCATCATTTGGTTCATGTACTCCTATCATATGGTTCATATACACCACATCATTTGGTTCATATACCCCCTCAGTTGGTTCATATACTCGCATCATCTGGCTCATGTACAGCCTCATTTGATTCATATAACACCCTCATTGGGTTCAATTAACCTTTTCATTTGGTTTATATACCCCCATCATTTTGTTCACATACTCCCCTCATTCGGTTCATATACACCCATCATATGGTTCATGCACCCCCATCATTTGGTTCATATACCCTCATTATTTGGTTCACATATCCCCCTCATTTGGTTCACATACATCCCTCATTTGGGTAATATACCCCCTCATTTGGTAAATATATCCCTCTCATTTGGTTCATATACACCCGTCAATTAGTTCTCATGTCCCCATTGTTTGGTATCCATTCGGTCACAATCTGGTTCCCTCACTCTCACCACTTGATATTCATTCGGTCATAATTTTGTTCCCACACTTCCACCATTTGTTATCCATTCGTTCATAATTTTTTCTCACACCCCCATCATTTCGTATTCAATCGGTCATAATTTTGTTCCCAAACTCCCAACATTTGGTATCTGTCCAGTCATAATTGTGTTTCAACACTCCCATCATCTGATATCCATTCAGTCATAATTTTGTTCACATACTCCCACCATTTCGTATCCATCCGTCATAGTTTTGTTCCAACACTCCGATCATTTGGTATCCATTCGGTCATAATTTTGTTCACATACTCTCACCATTTCGTATCCATCCGTCATAGTTTTGTTCCAACACTCCGATCATTTGGTATCTATTCGGTCATAATTTTGTTCCAATACTCCCATCATTTAGTCCCCATGCCCCATCATTTGGTTCCAATACTACCAAGGAATATGGATACCCCAAATTAAGAATCCCTGATACATACTAAAAAGGGATATGGATACCCCAAATTAAGAATCCCTGATACATACTAAAAAAATTGATATGGATACCCCAAATTAAGAATCCCTGATACATACTAAAAAAATTGATATGGATACCCCAAATTAAGAATCCCTGATACATACTAAAAAAATTGATATAGATACCCCAAATTAAGAATCCCTGATACATACTAAAAAAATTGATATGGATACCCCAAATTAAGAATCCCTGATACATACTAAAAAAATTGATATAGATACCCCAAATTAAGAATCCCTGATACATACTAAAAAAATTGATATGGATACCCCAAATTAAGAATCCCTGATACATACTAAAAAAATTGATATGGATACCCCAAATTAAGAATCCCTGATACATGCTAAAAAGGGATATGGATACCCCAAATTAAGAATCCCTGATACATGCTAACAATAAATGGGATTCGCGAAGCAAGAAACAACATTTACTGGGAGATTGGGGGGGGGGGCGGAATCTGCCTAAACCGACTTGTGAAAGTAAGTACGTCATGGCTTCTGACTTGGGGGGGTGGAGCCAGAATGTAAACCTTCTGATCAAAGACGGTTACTTGAACCGAAGCGAAGAACCCCCTATCCTATCTCAGACCATGTGAAAACCCATCCCACGTTACTAGAAGCAATAATGCATCATCCCCGTGTCTACTGGTCTTTCACCAGTTCCTTTTTTTCTTTTCTCCTGGCTCACCCCCACCCCTCCCCTCGACATCCTACCCCCCCCCCCCCACGCCCCACCCCGATACGGTGTCATTACACAATCACCTTTCATCTCGCGAGGCTGTTGTGCTTATTAACCAGCCCAGCATGAGGACAACGGGGGCGTTTCCCCTTTGCTTTCACACACACGCGCCCGGACAGTTACAGCAAATGTCGGGCCAGTCTTTCGCGCGTGCTGCAACAGCTGGCCAACCAATTATAAAGAACAAACGTACCTCGGAGACAGCCCGCCCCCCCCCCGCCCCCACACACCCCCTTCCCCTCCCCTCCTCCGAATACGATCAGAACAGCCGATGTCGCTGATGAATTAGTATTTACACTAAGGTCTAATCCCATCAGGTCGGCTCCGCCAAACAATGTCTTGCTGTAGTACAAACACTGCTCACCTTACTCGCTCACACGCATAATAAATTAGTCCCTAACTCGGGGGTGGGGGGGCCCAAGTCATAAACAGGCTGTTTGAATTACAGCCTGTTTCTTATTCTTTCTCCTCTCCCCGCGGGAGGGGCTTATTTGAAAACACGCGTATTAAGTTCGCTCTTAAATTTATAGAAAACCGCTGCAACCCACTTCCCATCCGAAACCATGGCTGTGCGATGTGTCTTCATAATTCTTTTGTATATCCAAATATAATTATATGAAACGAGCTATAATGAAAGTTGCATGCAGAGAAGGTAAAATGGCGTCCAGGTGGTCAGCTTGGTAGTATATTTAGCTTTCTCGGCTGTGTCCCGGGGGGAGGAGGTTGTGGTTCGATTCCGGTAATAGGAGTGCCAGACAATGTAGCTGTTAGAGTGGGCTGGCTACTGTTTCTTCTAGGAGCTGAAGGAGGTAAGGCCCAGGGGGCGAACTGACCGTAGTATCAGTTAATGTGCTGACAGGTCAAGGAAAAACATAGACACAAACATTATATTCCCAGTGTGTTTTAAAACCATGGAAGATGTCAAAGAAAACATAGACACAAAAAACGACATACCCTGTGTGTCTTAAAACCTTGGAAAATACCAAAGAAAACATAGACACAAACACTATATACCTTGTAAATCGCACAGGCTAGACCAAGTCAATTTTCTCTCTAGTCAAGGAAAGGCTGACATTTAACACTGATCACAATGAAAGAATGACGATGATGATGATGAATGATGTAATCCAACATTCTTGAAAATCAACTGGCAAACAATAAAAGAGACAGGACGTTAGGTTGTTTCCATCTTTAATCCTCTAGTTAGATTACTCAATATTCGCAGGCCACGTGTCTAAAAATAGCACAGTCTTTTGATTGGACAGACGACTCTCCTTTGTCGCGTAACCTCTTTATTAAACCACCAAATAAGGAAAGGACTAACAAGATTTCATCAAGACCACAAAAGAAAGGACGCTTTACTTTATTCATGGAATAGTAACAGAAAATAGAAAAGGAACTGTCTAAAAAAAAATATACGAAGATTACTCGTCAAGGCTTTACTTCTAATAAGGAAATATATTTTCCAGTCCTTTGCTGAACTACTTTTCTCGTTACGAAAGATTATACATTCTTTCTATATGTTTTTTTTTAGCTTTTGTATTTATTCTCTTTGAAGAAAACTGAAAGCAGTTCTTTCTCAAATGTTTATTATTTCTTTTTAAAACATAATGAATCTCTGAACGAATTTTGCGAAAAAACTTTTTCCATGAAGTGGAATCGGCCATAGCCAAGATAGGAGTTAGAAAATTGAGCTTCAAATTTCCGTGTATTTCTTCTGGTTATTTCTAATCCGATCTGGTACTTTTATCTGCCACATCGTTAGCTTGTTCTCTCATTCTCTTCCTTTCACTTTTCTTTACCTTTGAGTTTTTTTTTTTTGGGTTTTTTTTTCTACAGTGATTATTAAGTGCGATAAATTATGTCTTTTCACGAAATGGGCAAGGAGTTTTATATTTTGTTTTGATATAGGCAAAGAGTCATCATCATCATCATCATCATCATGTGCCGTGCCGACTGGCGTTGGCTATTATGCTTCTCCAGAGTACGCGATCCTTCATGCAGGCCATCAGCTCAGTTGGTGATCTCCTCTCACACCATCCCGTCAGACTGTCCAGTATCATTTCTCTTGGTCTTCCTCTTGATCTTCTTCCTTCTATTTTTCCTGTTGTTATAATATTTTCAATGCCCCCTCTTCAAAGAGTATATATAAATATATATATAATGCTGTATTGCACCTATCTTATATGGAAGTGAATCATGGAAATACAGCCAGGTCTGCACAAAAATCATTGGAAGCAGCAGAAACGCGTTTTATTAGAATGTTGCGAATTCCCTGGACAGCAAAAATAACTAATGGAGTGTGTATAAGAAGAGCTGGAGAGACAAAAAAAATCTTGTCAAAAAAAAAAAAAAGAGAGAGAGAGAGAAAGAGACTTTCACAGGATAAGCAATGAGAAGATGGGGCATTGAAAATATTATAACAACAGGAAAAACAGAGAGAACAAGATCCAGGGGAAGAAAAAGAAATGATACTGGAATGTCTACCGAGATGGTGCGAGAGGAAATCATCAGCACTTAGCTGATAGCCTGCATGAAGGATCGGGTACTCTGGGGAAGCAGTCGGCACGGCACCTGATGATGATGATTGATATATATATATATCAGTATTACTGTCCATAACACAAAAAGGAATGGAAAAACTAATTATGTCAGTCCGTAAGAATAGCGAAGAACAAAAACTCTTAATGCGAAGAAAACTAAACTGATGACAACTGACAAAACAAACAAGGCAGATGAAATAAGTATCAGTCAGGACAAATTGGAAGAAGTGGAGAGTTTTTAATATCTTGGATCATGACTAACTAATAATGGAGATACAATGAGGGAAATAAGGAGGACATCTATCGCTCTTCAAAAAGTAAAACAATTAAAGAATCTGTGGAGAGGAACAGACAGAACTACAAAAATAAGATTTTTAAGGGCATGCATCTTTCCCATGGTAATATATACCTGTGAGACCTGGACACTTTACAAAACAGCTGAGAAACACATTAATGCCTTTGAATGTAAATGCTACATAACAGTTCATCAAATATCATGGACACAAAAATGAACAAATATATCTATACTACAAGAGCTTAATACTGAAGAAGGCTGGCTAGTAAAGAGGATTAAACAGAGAAAACTTAAATATTTTGGACATTAAACGTCATGATAATCTAGAGAAAACCGTCTTGGAAGGGTACATAATGGGAAAAAGAAAAAGAGGAAGACCAAAGCGAAGATGGCTGCAAGACATCGTTGATAATCTGCAAATGGATGCATCAACAGCAGGACATCTTGCTCACAACCGGGAGGCCTACAGGAGAGCTGTGTGGAATGGGTTAAGCTTGGTTCTTCAAAATTCGGCAGTTTTGGCGGGTTAAGGGTTGGCCTACTTCGCAGTTATCTGGGGAAAGGGGAGAGGGCGCTATCTGGTCAGATGATGTGTTGGTCTGGTAGTGTAATGCGTTGAGGTAGTTCAGTCTTCATTTAGAGCCTTGTGGCGGCAGCATATATTCTAGGGGAGCCAAGTCGTGCTATGTCCGAGGTGTCTTTCGAAGTTATCAAATATATATTTGTGATGTTGGATACAAGGATTGTCTAGCTATGAACCCAGGTGCTGCTCCAAGCCGGCTTATGTTGGTGATGTTCTTATACGTAAGTTTGTGTATGTCGGATGTAGAGTTGTGTAATTATGTGCCGTGAGAAGTGTTGTGTGTTGAGTATTTAACGATGTGTTTAGTGAATTAAGACGTTGAAAAGCATAATCTTTCATCATTGTAACTTTTCAGTATCATGTTTCATGAATGCACAAGTGTAATTGTTTTATTTATAGACACTGAAATGTGAGTTCTCTATGTTTTGTGTGTGGCTCACGTGGTTGTGTTGCTCAGTGTTTGATGTACTTGATTTCTGATGATATGCTATGTTCATCTTTCATTATCATCATTGAGTCACCACGGTTTAATTTATGTATCGTCGAACCATTTCATACTAGCACTCTACGTTTTATATGTTGGGCGCAGTCTCTGCGTATATATGTGGTATATGTGAATTGGCGAGTTAGCTCATATGTTGTATTAAGGGAGTATGGCCAATTCTAAGTTAATGATGAACATGCATTATAAGAGTTAATTGGGGACAAGAGATTAGTAGAGATATTGAATAGTTAAGGGCGTCACCTGGAGTGCCGCTTCTGGTTGTTTCTTGCTGATGTGTCAGGACATGCTCATATTTCCTGTACGTGGTGTTTAATGTGGTGCAGAAATTCAAATACCTTGGAGCAGTAATAACTTCAGATGGGAAATGCAAAACAGAAATTAGGAACAGAATAGGCCAAGCAAAGACTGCATTTCAGAGAATGAGAAACATATTAGCTAACACATCTTTATCAATGAATGTTAGAAAACGAGTCCTAAAATGCTATATTGAACCTATCTTGTTATATGGAAGTGAATCATGGACAATAGGCAAGTCTGCACAAAAATCATTGGAAGCAGCAGAAATGTGGTTTATTAGAAGAATGTTGCGAATCCCCTGGACAGCAAAAATAACTAATGAAGAATGTATGAGAAGAGCTGGAGAGACAAAAAACCTTGTCAGAAAGATAAGAGAGAGACAATGTACTTTCATAGGACATGCAATGAGAAGAGGGGGCATTGAAAATATTATAACAACAGGAAAAATAGAAGGAAGAAGATCAAGAGGAAGACCAAGAGAAATGATACTGGACAGTCTGACGGGATGGTGTGAGAGGAGATCACCAACTGAACTGATGGCCTGCATGAAGGATCGGGTACTCTGGAGAAGCATAATAGCCAACGCCAGTCGGCACGGCACCTGATGATGATGATGATGGTGTTTAATTGCTGTGGAGAGACCTGGTGTGTGTGTTTATATGTTATCTGGTGTAAACGTGTGTGGTGTCTGGTGTTGTCAATAAACCAGCCTTTTATTTTTCCTGGATCGCATTTATGTCTCCTGAGTAGTTATTTATTGTTGGAGGAGTTAGATAATGACTGAGATGATAAGTTCATTTTCCAGCCGCAAGGGTTATTTAGGGGAGCTTACATGGACACCAGCTGACAGAGGTTATTTAGGGGAGCTTACATGGACACCAGCTGACAGAGGTTATTTAGAGGAGCTTACATGGACACCAGCTGACAGAGGTTATTTAGGGGAGCTTACATGGACACCAGCTGACAGAGGTTATTTAGAGGAGCTTACATGGACACCAGCTGACAGAGGTTATTTAGGGGATCTTACATGGACACCAGCTGACAGAGGTTATTTAGGGGATCTTACATGGACACCAGCTGACAGAGGTTATTTAGGGGAGCTTACATGGACACCAGCTGATAAAGGGAAAGAACCTGGTTAGGATCACCAGGAGAGAGAGAGGCTCGGTAATGTTCCAGGCAGAGCTGTACTTCATTGGGCACCATCGCATTACATTAAGGCTAGCGACTTAAGCCATGAGCACCAACCAACCACCCAACCAACCAACCAACCAACCAACCAACCAACCACCAACCAACCAACCAACCAACCAACCAACCAACCAACCAACCAACCAACCAACCCACATACACAAATACACACACAGAGAATCTTCATCCATTGACCACGATAAAAGATAAAAAAGAAGAAAGAAGTAAAGAAGCTAGATGACGAGAAGAGAGAAGAAGTTGATAGTTTAGCACCTAACACCATGTTGTATAAAGCAGCAAGTAAATAAGTGAACCCTATTTTACAGCTGTTTGGGAGGCAAAGTTCCGAAAGGGACATGCAAATGACTGACTGACTAACTAACTGATATATACATACGGTAGCACAGAGTTTATACTCCAATGTGAAATGGGACAAAAGAGTTAAGACTGTGGTCTGATATACGCCCTGGCCTGCAATCCCCTAATGTTTGAAATGAGCCCTGGCCCGCAATCCCCTGTTTTGCAATGAGCCCTGGTCCACAATCCCACGTGCTTGATATGAGCCTTGGCACGCACTCCCTTGTGTTTTGATATGAGACCTGGCACGCACTTCCCTGCGTTTTGATACAAGTCCTGGCAACACTCCCCTATGTTTTGATATAAGCCCTGACCCGAACTCCCTTTTGTTTTGATATAAGCTCTGGCATGCACTCCCCTATGTTTTGATATAAGCCCTGGCTTTTGTTCTGACATAAGCCCTGCCACGTACTCCCTTATATTTTGATATAAGCTCCGGCATGCACTCCCCTACGTTTTGATATAGGCCCTGCCACATACTCCCTTATGTTTTGATATAAGCTACGGCATGAACTCCCCTGTTTTGATATAAGCCCTGCCACGTACTCCCTTATGTTTTGATATAAGCCCTGGCTTGTGTTCTGACATAAGCCCTGCCACGTACTCCCTTATATTTTGATAAAAACTTCGGCATGCACTCCCCTATGTTGTAATATAAGCCCTGTGACGCACTCCCCTATGTTTTGAAATAAGCTCCGGCATGCACTCCCATAAGTTTTGATATGATCTTCGGCATGCACTCCCCTATATTTTGATAAAAGCTCCAGCGTGCACTCCCCTATGTTTTGATATATGCTCTGGCATGCACTTCCTTGTTTTGATACAAGCCTTGGCCCGAACTCGCCATACATAAAAAAGCGATCTTAAACTTCTTTCTTCCTCACCTCCCCTATAAAATGTAAAAGCCCCTCCTCTCTTCTCCTTATAAAAATGCTCCTCTCCTGCACGTGTGCCAATTACAAGGGAAATAATTCAAGTAAAATGGCCGAGGGAAATGTTAGACGTGTAAAAAAATAACGAGGCAACAGTTAAAACAGCCCAGAAGGAGAGTGAAAACAGGGAAGATTGTCAAGTAATCAGAGATAAATCTTATCTATATAAATGTTCAAGGAAATAAAGATAAGAACGCGGAGGGATTTGGGGTTTCCCGCGAACGAAAGTTACTGAAAAGCGCTGCAGTGGTTAGTGCATTCATCTTTCATGGGCGATTCCATTGATTTGAATCCAACTGAATACGCCCCAGTCACCCAGAAATGGGTACCTGACTTTTACTGGAGACGGAGAAGGAAAGACGGATGGCGTGCTGCTGTCCGTATCGCCCTCAAGGGTGCGAAGAAGACTTGGAAAATAAATAAGGGCAATAACACTATATCGTCTACCTACCTTTGTGGCATGATATATTTTTATCTTTACTTTCGTAACGTACAATAATTAGCGTATATACAACTATACACGAAGCCAATACAGTGAAGCTGCGATACCAAAATGTATAAACTAGGAAAAAAAAAGTAGGAACAGCTTTATTACTTAACAACCACAAAGTTGTGACGTTTCGGTGTGAGCCTTAATCATATAAACAAAAAAAAAAACAGACGAGGAAATGGAGAGAGGAGATAAAGTATAAATTCACATGAATGCTGTGTTAAAAAAATAATAAAATAAAATGTATAGAGCACTTAGCTGTAGCTTGTAAGAAGCTGTAGCTTGTCCGACGATGTGTGTCAGAAATGCGCATGGTGGAATGTAACCACTAGTGCTAGTTGGCTAAGTCGATAGTACGCTGTTCTCTCGTGGCTAGACGGTTGCTCGTCCTACCGGAGTCCGTGGTTCGAATCCCAGGCAATTCTCTTGTGATTTTTCTTTCTATCACGTCTCACTAAAGTGCTTTGTCTACGATATTTTCGAAGTCTAATCCCACAAAACTGTGTTCTTTTACTTTAATAAAGCGGTTCCTACTTTTTTCCTTTACTTTGTACATTTTTATCTTTACTTTCATACATCATCATCATCATCATCATCACTGATTGTCACTCGCTTGGTAGTTTAGGCCACGGATAAAAGCTCTCCAGTCATCCTTGTTCTTGTATTTGTTCTCTGCTTCCTTCTATGTCTACCCCTTGTCTGTAAGCACTTTCATAATTTACCTATTCTAAGTAGTTCACGGTCTTCCTTGATTTCTTTTTTTTTCTCTTAGGGATTCCACGTCAGTGCCTGTCTCGTTTCGCTAATGTCTGGTTTCCTTAGTATATGGCCAATCCACCTCCATTTTCTAGACATAATTTATAGGTTTACAGGCTCTTGTTCTCCTCCCCCCCCCCCAGACCTCCTCGTTCTTGATCTTGTCCTGCCATTTGGTGTTTTAAAATCCTCATCAAGCATCAAGTTCATGAATGTGTGCATCCTCGGTTGTATTGTCTCAAGTCATCATCCATGTCTCCGAGCCATACAGTATGACGGTCCTTACATATGTATTACTTCATTCATTCATTTGCATGTCCCTTGAGGAACTTTGCCTCCCAAACAGCACTCCTGTAGGCCCCTCGGTTGTGAGCAAGGTGGCCTGCCGCTGCTGCATTCATTTGCAGATCGTCAACGATGTCATGCAGCCATCTTCGTTTTGGTCTTCCTCTCTTTATTTTTCCCATTATGTAACCTTCCAATACGGTCTTCTCTAAACTATCATGACGTTTAATTTGTCCAAAATATTTAAGTTTTATATCTGTATTAAAGAGACTGAATTTGGTTAATGTTCTGATGTTCTTTGCTGCCATTATTTTGTTAAGTTGGGTAAATGCTGCCCTGGGTCTTTGCTGTTCTAGAACAGTGTTTCCCAGGCTTGTTCGGGCTACTGCCACCTTTTCCTGAGTTATCTCATCTTTTAACGCGATGGGCGAGTTTCATGTAAGAACACAGATTTCTCATTATCAGGTTGAAAAGTGCTAAGAATGAAGGCATTAGTGCCCTCTGTCCCTCAGTGCCCGGACCCCTACACCTTCTTTTCTTTCACTGTCCTTCCCCTCCCCCACTGACCCTCTTTCTTTCACAACCCCCCCCCCCGCCCGGTCCCTTTCAACGCCAACAGGGGGGGGGGGGGGTAGGGGGCATTATCGCCCGCTTTGGGAAACACTGTTCTAGATTAAAAAATATTGTCCTATTCCCCAGATTTATTAAATAAGCTGCCTTAATATACCATTACACAAGCTTCAAGAGAATCGCCTGGTCTTAGAGAGAATCGCATGGTCTTAGAGAGAATCGCCATTCACGGCATTCCTATCCACAGGCTTAAGAGAGTCAAGTCCTGACTTCTTCAGCCGGAGTTCCATATTGGCAGGCTGAAGGTTTTAATGTGATGAACTTTTTCCCTTAATGCACTGACAGTAACGAGCATAGAAAAAAAGGGGGGGGGGGGGTGCCCACCTGGGTTGTGATGGGGGGCTGAGGAAGGGAAGAAGGCCGCAGCCGGTTCTTGAACACGCCACTCCCCAAATTTAGGGGCTCCTGACGTTCTTTACAACAGAACTCAGACGATGCTCAGATTTATTTAATCCAGCCAATCCATTTTCTAGTCATCGGACCCCTATATACATATATAAATTGTAGAATAACTTGTCCCAGTTTTTTTCTATCAGATTGCCCAGCAACTAAAAAACTTATGGCAGGAATACCTGCCTGAGCATCCAGATATCGAAAACACATTATACCCAAACTCCAGTTACTATTACAGACGACCTGCAGATACTTTGCCCTCACTTGGAGCCGAAGAGCACAAGCTTAAACAGTTGCTGGATGGAGACTTGAAATGACAATTCCTTCTACCAAAATTTCTCATAAAAAATGTTTGTTCTAGCAGAATACGGAGATTAACTCAGGAAAAGAGTTAAAGCCCTCTTGGGCAAATATTAACTCAGGAAAAGAGTTAAAGCCTTCCTGGGCAAAGATTAACTCAGGGAAAAGAGTTAAAGCCTTCCTGGGCAAAGATTAACTCAGGGAAAAGAGTTAAAGCCTTCCTGGGCAAAGATTACCTCAGGGAAAAGAGTTAAAGCCTTCCTGGGCAAAGATTAACTCGGGGAAAGAGTTAAAGCCTTCATGGGCAAAGATTAACTCAGGGAAAAAAGTTAAAGCCTTTTTTGGCAAAGATTAACTCAGGAAAAGAGTTAAAGCCTTCTTGGGCAAGGATTAGCTCAAGCTTTCCTGGGCAAAGATCATTATAAGCAACTTAAATGTGTTTGTATTAGAAGATTGCATTACCAATACATGAATGACAGCCATCAGACAGCAAACAATGAATTATGTGACTTCCAATACGTCTTAAGCGCAGACAGCATATCATCATCATCATCATCATCTCATCATCATCATCATCATCATCATCATCATCATCATCTCGTGCTATCTCCCTACAGAAAATTGTCCGCAATGAATCTCCACTCTGCACTGTTTCTTGTCTTCGTAGGGCACTCAGTCAAGTTTGCCAAAATCCATCTCTTGATGTTGTCCACCCATCTCTTGATGTTGTCCACCCAAATCTTGATGTTGTCCACCCATCTCTCGATGTTGTCCACCCATCTCTCGATGTTGTCCACCCAAATCTTGATGCTGTCCCCCCAAATTTTGATGTTGTCCACCCATCTCTCTATGTTGTCCACCCATCTCTTGATGTTGTTCACCCAAATCTTGATGTTGTCCACCCATCTCTTGATGTTGTCCGCCCATCTCCTGATGTTGTCCACCATCTCTTGATGTTGTCCGCCCATCTCTTGATGTTGTCCATCCATCTCTTGATGTTGTCCACCTATCTCTTGATGTTGTCCACCCATCTCTTGATGTTGGCCACCCATCTCTTGATGTTGTCCACCAATCTCGTGATATTGTCCACCCATCTCTTGATGTTATCCACCCATCTATGTCGCTGTCGTCCTCTTGTTCTCTTCCCTTCGATCTGGCCCTCATTATAGTATTATGCCTTTTGGTATGGCCAAAGTATCACAGCTGTAATGATTTGTTTTATGATTTTCAATATTTCTCTTTTCTTCTATGTAGTAAAGAGGATTAAAGAGAGAAAAATTAAATATTTTGGACACATTAAACGTCGTGATAATGTAGAGAAGACCGTCATGGAAGGGCACATAATGGGAAAAAGAAGGAGAGGAAGGCCAAGGCGAAGATGGCTGCAAGATGTCGTTTGATGATCTGCAAATGGATGGCTCTGCAGCAGGCCATCTTGCTCACAACCGAGAGGCCTACAGGAGTGCTGTTAGGCAGGCAAAGTTCGGCAAGGGACATGCAAATGAATGAATGAATGACTGATCTAGCTGATTTTAGCACTTCTATGTTTTCTATTCTATTCATGGGACGTGCACTGTTATTCTGTATATCCGGATTTTAAGCGCCTCAGTTTTCTTTTCTGTTGTCTTATTCAAGATCCAGGCTTCTACACCATAAAGGAATATTGAATATACGTAGCGTTTTACGATACGTGATCTCAGTTGCTGTGATGTTTGCTACGATGTAAGGATCTTCCTCATTCTACTGAAGGCCTTTGTAGCCCTTCTTATTCTTCTGTTAATTTCCATTTCACATTTTCCATCCCCTGTTATCGTGTGTCCTAAATGCCTGAAGCTTTCCAGGCAGCAGATTTTCCATCTTCTAGTCCGGTTTTTATTTTCCCTAGCACGTTCTTAAGTGCGGGCCACATCACGTGATGTACAGCGCTCCTTGTACAAGTCAGCCGCGTCTTAATTAGGGGATTACTTCCAGTTTAATTGGCAGCCAACGGCTGTCAGTCATCTGTTTCACAGACCTAGCCGCTTGACCTTTCGGGTTCTTTTATGACCTTCAACGGGCCAGTTAAGATGATGTTTCCTGGATACGCTATGACCACGAAGTTTGTGATACGATGAACGAGACTGCGTGATTCACTAACTACAAACGATGCAAAAATGATGTGTCATTATCAGCTATACATCTACTAACGCAGTGGTTCCCAATCTGTTCTTAGCAGACCATAAGCGGGTTTCAAATCATTATGAGATGGCCTGCGGCTGTATTATCAATTTAGTATTAAGTTCCGCACTAACTAACTAATACCGTCTGGGCTCACGTGGGTCAACCCCAAATCCTCGTTGTACAGGATGGGAACGGTGGCTGTGAGGCCACTGGCTAACGGGGCTCTGAATCGCTCACAGAGGTGGGCTCCTCCCTATTAAATTCTGCCCTCAAACCGTGACTGACCCAGCAAGCCGGCGGCGGATTTCTTTACCGCTGGCAGAAACACAGAAATAATAAACGGACTGATATAAACGGAAAACGACTCAGAAAGGTTAAGCTAAAAATATACTGAAAAAAAGCAAGGTTAAGTTATGGTCTGTAACCTTAAAATAATTGACAAAGTGGTCCTTGGATATCAAAAGTGGAGAAGCACTGAATTTAAAGTACTGAATAAATTCTCAGAGAAATAACTAAAATTAACAGAAGTGAAAAAGAGAAGCCAATCAAAATTCTCTCGTACATGTTTAGAAACCTGGGCAATCACCAGAAATTCAAAGAAGAAAGAAAAAAAAATTAGACCGAGAGGAAAAATGTATGAATGAACTGACCAAGTGGCACAAGAAGGAAACGGCGACGGGTGTGATTATAAATACTAAAAGCAGCACAAAAAAAAAAGAAGAAAGAGGATCCATAAAGATTACAGGTCTTGCATTTTTGGAATGAGGTACTTTATTGTATAATCCTATATATCTATTGATCGGTCTCAGAAGATAAGCGATATGGCAGCCAAGGCGTTCTTATATCTACTCCGCTGCCCTTTCCACTAACCAGTGTAAGATGTGTGTACTGACTGTCTCTATCACGCGCTGACTGTGAGTTCGCTGCTACTTCCGTCCACAGAAAAGCTTATAATTTCTTCGCCTTACTTCACTCCAGTAGTTCCTTCATCTTGCAGATGTAGAAGTTTATTTCTCCTTTTTTCAGCTTTACAGCCTCGGAAAATGTGTCCATAATAGCATTTGAGACGTCCGACTTGTCCAGTCTTTGCTGACACCACTAAACCAGTTATGGCCTTGTCGGTATACTGACAGCTCTGTTTACACAAACTGTCTTTCTGAATGAATGGAGGCCTATTGCTAAGCAGGTTTTGAGTGGCGAACTTATGGGCAAAAGAGGAGGCTACACGGCAGACCTCAACCGAGATCCATATGACAAACTCACAGTATATGGCAATCATACAGCATATGACAAACTCACAGTATATGGCAATCATACAGCATATGACAAACTCACAGTATATGGCAATCATACAGCATATGACAAACTCACAGTATATGGCAATCATACAGCATATGACAAACTCACAGTATATGGCAATCATACAGCATATGACAAACTCACAGTATATGGCAATCATACAGCATATGACAAACTCACAGTATATGGCAATCATACAGCATATGACAAACTCACAGTATATGGCAATCATACAGCATATGACAAACTCACAGTATATGGCAATCATACAGCATATGACAAACTCACAGTATATGGCAATCATACAGCATATGGCAAACATGCAGTATATGGCAATCATACAGCATATGACAAACATGCAGTATATGGCAATCATACAGCATATGGCAAACATGCAGTATATGGCAATCATACAGCATATGGCAAACATGCAGTATATGGCAATCATACAGCATATGGCAAACATGCAGTATATGGCAATCATACAGCATATGGCAAACATGCAGTATATGGCAATCATACAGCATATGACAAACATGCAGTATATGGCAATCATACAGCATATGACAAACTCACAGTATATGGCAATCATACAGCATATGGCAAACATGCAGTATATGACAAACATACAGTACATGACAAACATACAGTATTTGACAGACATACAGTATTGACAGACAGTATATGACAATCATACAGTATATGGCAAACATGCAGTATATGACAGACATACAGTATTTGACAGACATACAGTATTTGACAGACAGTATATGACAATCATACAGCATATGGCAAACATGCAGTATATGACAAACATACAGTACATGACAAACATGCAGTATATGGCAATCATACAGCATATGGCAAACATGCAGTATATGGCAATCATACAGCATATGGCAAACATGCAGTATATGGCAATCATACAGCATATGACAAACATGCAGTATATGGCAATCATACAGCATATGACAAACTCACAGTATATGGCAATCATACAGCATATGGCAAACATGCAGTATATGACAAACATACAGTACATGACAAACATACAGTATTTGACAGACATACAGTATTTGACAGACAGTATATGACAATCATACAGTATATGGCAAACATGCAGTATATGACAGACATACAGTATTTGACAGACATACAGTATTTGACAGACAGTATATGACAATCATACAGCATATGGCAAACATGCAGTATATGACAAACATACAGTACATGACAAACATACAGTATTTGACAGACAGTATATGACAATCATACAGTATATGACAATCATACAGTATATGACAAACATATAAAACACGACAAACATACAATATCTGACGAACAAATAAGATAAATACATGTTCTTTGGTGGAAAAAAACACCCACAGCAAAATCAACCGAAAGGATAAATAAATATAAAAGATAAATGTCCGAACGACATAAATCCGTACAATATGTGTACACAAGGAAACATTTAAAGGGGGATAAGCAAGAATATGTTCCACAATCTCCAATATCTAAGCCACAAATATCATAATGAAATCTATGCACGCGTGTATGAGATAGGACACTAACGTCCGTGTTGCTATGTAAGAGAATCAATGGGCAATACAGCCCTTCATCAGAACAAGCTTGTATGTAAGAAATTCTCTGCTGGCGTAGCTGATACAGTAAACGGATTACCATCTACTGCTTCGTAAAATGTTACATTGAGCCCTACTTTCCTTCGCAGACCTGACCTGACAATAGACAGATCCGTGTAAATATCACTACAGGCAGACAATAGACAGATCCGTGTAAATATCACTACAGGCAGACAACAGACAGATCCATATAAAAATCACTATAAGCTGACAATAAACAGATCTGTGTAAATATCACTACAGGCAGACAATAGACAGATCCATATAAAAATCACTACAAGCTGACAATAAACAGATCTGTGTAAATATCACTACAGGCAGACAATAGACAGATCCGTATAAAAATCACTACAGGCCGACAATAGACAGATCCGTGTAAATATCACTACAGGCAGACAATAGACAGATCCGTATAAATATCACTACAGGCAGACAATAGACAGATCCGTATAAAAATCACTACAGGCAGACAATAGACAGATTCACGTAAAGGTCACTACATACAGACAATAGACAGATTCATGTAAAGGTCACTACATACAGACAATAGACAGATCCCTGTATAGGTCCCGACAAGCAAGACAATAGACATGTCCGTGTAAAGATCACTACAGGCAGACAATAGACAGGTCCGTGTATATGTCACCACAAACAGACAGTAGACAGATCCGTGTAAAGGTCACTACAGGCAGACAATAGACATACCCGTGTAAAGAACACAAAAGACAGACAAAAGACTGATCCACACAAAGATCACTACAGGCATCACAAGTCTTATTGGAAGACTGAATACACGACTGATATTCTCTTGTCTCCACCGAACTGCAGGTATGGTGTTCTCGGTACGCGATGTGGTGAGGATGTTGAAGGACTCCCATCATATGCCACGTGGGTTATTTCGGCAGTTCTTCTTCAGATCGTGACTGGAATGTTTTAAAAAAGCAAGTAGGGAGGGTGGGAGGTGGGGGGGTGTAATTCAGACCCCTCAGGTATGGGGGACTATAGCCGTCCCAGTCGCCTTGGGTCAGGCTTGATATTTAACATTATCAACTGGGACATCTGGATTTGTAGAGAAGCATAGTCGCCAGTGTCTTTGGATACGGCACATGATATTGATGCTTCTATCGCGCTAGCAAAGAGTGAATGCGCAGACAGAATACACACACACACACACAACCAACAATGAAAATAAAAGACATTTACATGATATTTAGTCTGGAAATATATTTATAAGACTTTACGATACACAGACAGGAATACAGCTTTGTCTGTCGGGAAAAATTTCTAGACAGACTTTTAATCAGTGTCTGACTGGAAAATATTCCAGGAAGTGTGTTATCTGACTTTCAAAATGTTCTAGACAGACATTCAGACCAACCACACATTTTATTTTTGTCCGGCTTTAAGATGTTATGTATAGACATTCAGGCAGAAATATACCGTTCGACTATAAAATATTCTTGACAGACATTCATACAGAAATGAATTGTCTGAAAATGAAATGTTCTAGACAGACTTTCATAAATAAGTGTAATGTGTGACAATAAAATGTTCTAGACAGACATTCAGACAGAAGTCTATTGTATCACTATAAAATACTCTAGGCAGACATTCAGGCAGAAGTTTATGTTTGGCCATAAAATGTTCTAAACAGACATTCATTTATAAGTCTGACTTTAAAACGTTCAAAGAGAAGTGTTCTACCTGACAAAATGTTCTAGACAGACATTCGAAGAGAAGTTTTCTACCATAAAATGTTCTAGATAGACATTCAAAGAGAATTGTTCTATCTGACAACAAAATGTTCTAGACAGACATTCAAAGAGAAGTGTTCTATCTGACAATAAAATGTTCATACATAATTGTTTTGCCTGCTATAAATGTGTACACGGAGACAGACATTACAGCACACATGTACTAGCCGACAGAAAGTCGTACAAAGGGACGTGATATCACACTAATTGTGTACAAGGTGACACGAATCTGTACAACAACAACAACATAAAACACTCAGACTCACGGAAAGGCATATATATTATCCACAAATATCGCAAAACAACACATCCTTATATTGAAATATGCTTGTATAAATATTATACCTATAATATTCACCGAGTTTATATATATATATAACCTGTAGCTTGCTTTCATACGGGCAGGTATACATGGATATATAACATCAAAGGAACACAGACAAAAAAAAACAATCATCGATAAAACGCACAGAACAAAGAATATAAAGCGGGCGTGATCAATCTGCAACATCAAAGGGGAAATTGTACACCCTTTTCATGAAAACAAACACTACATTTAAAATGACTCTTCACATACGCTCCTTCAGAACGCTGAGTCGTGGCCAAAAGACACCAACAAAAAGAAAGACAAAAGTGGAAACTTGTGGAAGAAAGGGCTTTATAAACACAGGCTTACGTGCATGAGAAATGTGTCTGAGACAAGAGGTCGAAGAAAGAAACAAAGAAAAAAACAAAGATTGTCAGTTCTTTGAAACCGATGGTTGTGATATTGAGATACCTGAAGTTTGAAAGCTTAATAGAAGAGAGAGAGAGAGAGAGAAAGAGAGAGAGAGAAAGAGGGAGAGAGAAAGAGGGAGAGAGAGAGTGGGAGACAGAGGGGAAAGAGAGGAGAGAGAGGGAGAGAGAGATAGGGGGAGAAGAGAGAGAGGGAGAAGAGAGAGAGAGAGGGAGAGAAGAGAGGGAGAGAAGAGAGGGAGAGAGAAAGAGAGGGAGAAAAAGAGAGGGAGAGAGAGGGAGAGGGAGAGAGGGGGAGAGAGAGGGAAAGAAGGAGAGAGAGAGAGCTTTCAATTGCACTTTTGTTTAATTTTGTGTGGAAGTGTTCAAAAATAAAATCAAATCAATAGATTTGATGTTATTTAAATAATAGATCACTATTATTTAAGATAATAACAGATCACTATTATTTAAGATAATAACAGTGATCGATAGTACAATATATACACGTTTTTTTTCTTTCTCTTTGTTAAATACCATATGTTGTTTTAGATGATGATGATGATGATGATTTACTCATATCCGGTTAAACAGTCACACAAAAAATCCCGAGAGTACACAAATAAATCAATAATACATTAGTTTTCCGCATTCCTTGTTTTGTGATTACTTTGTGAAATATGGCGTACAGACAGACAGGTAGGCAGAAAGACAGATAGATCGAACAAATGAACAGACTTTATTTTCAAAGGGCAAAGAATTGGGCACGCAGGCCATGTCTAACATTCTGCCCTTCATCACACAGCTTTCACTCAGCCACAGATATTCAGCATTTGTTATTGAATAATATGCGTGAAAGAGCAACAAAAAAATGAATAAATAAATAATTAATAAACCCTTTCTTTCTATACACTCCACATTCTGCTTTATGTAACCACATGAAATAAACTTTATTATATTCTCACGTTCATTATAAACTAACACATTTATAGAACAGGAGTATAACAAACACAACATTCAAGCCACACTTTAGATTAAACTAGTTTAGACTTTGATAGTATGTGTAAACTGTACTTTTCATATAAGCATATACATACAGATGCATATATTCACTCGCACATTTAACACATACAAGTATATACAAACACATCCACACATGTACATATACATGCATACATTCACATGTATACACACAGACACGTGCATATAAACATATGTATGTATGTACACATAACGACATAACACACACACGTATATATACATACATACGTACATACGTACATACATACATATATACCAGTATATATGTATACACATCCATACATGCACATATACATATATACGCACACACATATAAATAGCTATACCTATTCATACATGTATATAAAGTATGCACAAACACAAATACATGTTAGGGAGGCATATAGTTCATCTCAAACAGATGTTGACAAAGTTTGAAGTTATAAGAATGAATATTACTTTATAAGTTTTACATGCGTTGGTAGGGTATACCATAAGTGGGCAGCTGAGTAAGAGAAGCTTTTTTAAAACATGTCAAACCGTGGTGTTGGGAGAATACAATTGCTTAAGCGTTGATTGTGTTTAGGTTGGATTTGAATAACGACCATGGATAGGGTGGAGCATTGTGTGACAGAGGTTTATGAATTAACTTGGCTTTGTTGAACAGAAATCTCTTCTTGATGGGTAGAATGTCAAGATGTTTGCCCTTATTCGTAATATATGGTATTACTGCTCGTTTTTGAAGACAGACAGACAGGCAGGCAGGCAGGCAGATAGACAGACAGACAGACAGACAGACAGACAGACAGACAGACAGACAGATAGATAGATAGATAGACAGACAGACAGACAGATAGATAGATAGATAGATAGATAGATAGATAGATAGATATCTGACGCATTTTGGGGAGGGGCGGGGAAGTGAAGGCGAAAATGCTGTCCCATTGGTCAGTGGGCGACCCCGCAGCTGCTGTATGTTAGGGTCAGGACTGACGAACCAAGACCCTGTCCCACCCCTATGTTAGTACCCCCAGTAATAGACCCAGGCCCGGCTAACTGGGCAGGGATCACCACAGTCCCCATGGCAATGGAGCCTGCTAAGAAACACTGCACACCCTCCACCACCGCCTTGCTTTTTCAGCTTCACTCAGAGATTGAAAAAAAAAACAATTACCCCCCCCCCGCAATCCTCTCCCAGTCTGACAGAACGCCCTGTCTCAACATCTTCACCGCACCGGCTGCAAGGAACACCAGCCCGCTGTTCCAGGAAGATAAAAGAAGAATAAGAAGAATAAGAAGAAGGTGGGGGGGGGGGTATCATCGGAGAAGTGGGAAAAGGGGATCTTGGTAAGATATGGCTCACGCCAACCCTAACGCCAGCATGCCAGCTATGGTTCGCCAACACTAAACGCCAGCATATCAGCTGTTGCTCACGCCAACCCTAAGGCCAGCTTGTCAGTTATGGTTTGCCAACCCTAAGGCCAGCATGTCAGTTATGGTTTGCCAACTCTAAGGCCAGCATGTCAGTTATGGTTTGCCAACCCTAACGCCAGCATGTCAGTTATGGTTTGCCAACCCTAACGCCAGCATATCAGCTATGGCTCACGCCAGCCCTAACGCCAGCATATCAGCTATGGCTCACGCCAACCCTAACGCCAGCATATCAGCTATGGCTCACGCCAACCCTAACGCCAGCATATCAGCTATGGCTCACGCCAACCCTAACGCCAGCATATCAGCTATAGGTCGCTGACTGCCGCAACGGACACGCTGGCTGAGTTTCCTCCCGCATTTCGCGTGTCTATAAATAGATATTGTTAAAAAAAACAACCTGGAAACAACGAGATTTACCAAAAGTAGAGTGACAGATCGCAGTAATGTACAGTTAACCTTTGAAAAAAATGCAAATCACTTTAGACGTGAGAGACAAAATAACAGTAAATGAATGATCATGATTTTGGTAAAGAAGCAGATATTACGGCAAGAACTGACAGCATTACTACAGCCGAGAAACATCTGGAACGCCAAGGGAATATCCTTAATAACGAAACTCAGGACTGTTCAACACAAATGTTAAACTGGTCCTGCTGTATGGATCAGAAACACGGCCAGCATCAGCCAAAAGTACAAAGAGACTGCAGTTAACACCTGCCTAAGGAAGATCCTTCAGATTAGATGGTCAGATAACATCAGTAATGAAGAGATGTGGCAGAAAAAGAACCAACCCACAGTCAAAGATATAATAATGAAAAGACGTTGGAGAAGGACAGGACTTCTAAAGCCTACCACTAACATAACCAGACAGCCTCTCACCTGGAATCCCCAGGGGAAAGAGGAAACAAGGAAGACATAGAAACACCTGGCCAAGGAGCCTTGAAGCAGAGGTAAAAAAAATGGGCTATACCTGGAGACGGATAGAAGAAATAGCCCAGGACAGTACGAGGGTTAGCGAACCATAGTTGACCAAGACCCTGTCCCATCTCTTCGTTGGTACCCCCAGTAACAGGCATAGCCTGGCTAACGGGGCAGGGATCGCCATAGTTCCCATGGTGGTGGAGTCTGCTAAAGAAGAATTGCACCCCCCCCCCCCTTGCTTTTTAACTGTACTTCGGGACTGAAAAAATGGCTGCCATAACCTTCCCGCACGTCGATAAGATGCTGTTCCTCAACACCTCCACAGCATCGGCTGCAAAAGACCATCAGCTCGCAGTTAAAGGGAGATAGCACAAGACAAGACAAGAAATACAGGGAGAACCTCTTTGATGATCTATGCCTCAGATTAGAGTAAACAAAAGCGAGAAAAGAAGGACTGGAATAAAAAAAAACTCTAGCAAGACCAGCAGCCGTCTAGTCACTAGAGGAAAACGCAATATCCACACAATCTTCAGTTTCTGATGCCAGTCAGTCAGTCAGTCAGTCATTTGCATGTCCCTTGCGGAACTTTGCCTCCCTAACAGCTCTCCTGTAGGCCTCTCGGGTGTAAGCAAGATGCCCTGCTGCTGAAGCGTCCATTCGCAGATCATCAACGATGTCTTCCAGCCATCTTCGCCCCTTCCTCTCTTTCTTTTTCCCATCATGTACCCTTCCAAGACCAGTTTCTGATGAGTACATGATATTCCCAAAAATCTACATACATAAGTTGATAGAGAGCATTCGAACACAAAGCCTGGGCCGCCGGCACTAATCACGTTTCGCTAAATCCTGCAGCACCGGGTTCAAATCCCAGAAGTGGGATTTCTTCCGGCACACATGCACACACAAAAAGGCTTCGAGGTCCATCCAGCTTCTAAAAATAGATACCAGAGAAATCTCGGAAAGCTAAATGCGGCCAAGGCGTGACACTGACCACATCCCCTTTGCATGTTCAGAAGGTCACGGAAATACGGGACCTAACACCATATTCCTCAAAATGCCTTAATGGCAAGGAAACGAGGATTACACCTTTACCAAGATATGCCTTGCATACGCGGCTTAAAAAAAAACAAACCCATTTTAAGCGTTACAATTCCCAGTGTGTGAAGATTATTCTGGTACGCCCTGTAGATTATTTAGAAAGATTTCATTAATCTTTTCAAAGACAAGCTCAAAAGAAGGAATTAGATCAGAAATTATGCACGGATTTTCTGCATTAATCCAAGATACATTACGCGCGCCCAGAAAATGAAAATTCCAGCTTCGTCGTTTTTTTTTCAAACTTATTGACAGACATTTGTTTTTCTTTTTGTTTTTTTTTTCCAGTGTAATCTCAGATTAGAAGGAAGAATATTTTTTTTTCGATATTTCTTCAGCGAATGAAATTAAATGTCAAAGGTCAGATAATGTTCGTGGCGGATGAGATTCGCATTTTTTTTATTTTCATTATTTATTTATATATTTATAACTATTTTTGGGGGGTTTTGTTTTCGTATGTTGTCTGCAAATGGAAGATTTTCCACTTTTTTTGTCACGCTGGCGTAAAATATACGTGGTTGTGTATGTGTCTGTGGTTATGTGTTATTTTAACTCTTTCCATTCAGTATATTATTAGTAAACTCTCTCACTCGAATATATGTTGTTATTAAACCTTCTCCCTTCAGTGTATTGTTGTTATTAAACTCTTTCACTCGAATATATGTTATCATTAAACTCTTTCCATTATATCCTTCCCGTGCCGTTAAACGTCACATAGGTCTCGCAAGGTTGTTCGCCAATTTTTCCTGTCTTCGGCGAGTCTTTCAACCTCATCAAGGGATTTTATGCCTATTAATTTGGCCTCTCTTAACAATGTCCTCTTCAGAGTTTCACGCGGTCTGCCTCTTTTCTTTGGCCTGTTGTGTTCCACTTGATAGTTAGTTTTGGGATTCTCTGATCGTTTCTTCTCATCACGTGACCAACATAATCCATCTCCTTTTCCTGATCACCCATGAGACTGGTTGTTGTTCACTTATCTGTCTTATCTCTGCGTTGTTCTTGAATTCGTTCTACTTGATGCCGAGTATTTTCCTTAGGCATTTGTTTTCAAGACAGTCTAATTTCTTGTCTATTTCTTTAGGTGTTGTTATTATTAAACTATATCCCTTCAGTATATATTATTATTAATCTCTTTCCCTCCAATACAATTATTAAACTCTTTGACTCCAGTATACCTTGTCATTATTAAACTCTTTCACTCCAACATATGTTGTTATTATTAAACTCTGACTCCAACATATGTTGTTATTATTAAACTCTTTGACTCCACGGTATGTTCTTATTATTAAACTCTTTCACTCTAATATATGTTATTATGAAACTCTTTGACTCCAATGTTTTTATTAACAAACTCCTTTACTCTAATACATGTTCTTATTACACTCTTTTTCTCAAATATATGTTATTATTAAACTCTTTCACTCTAATATATGTTATTATGAAACTCTTTGACTCCAATGTTTTTATTAATAAACTCCTTTACTCTAATACATGTTCTTATTACACTCTTTTTCTCAAATATATGTTATTATTAAATCTTTCACTCTAATTTATGTTATTATTAAGCTCTTGACTCAAATATAACACTGACATGGCTGGTACGACAGCGATATTAGATGGGTGGACAACATTAGATGGGTGGACAACATCAAGAGATGAACGGGGACCAGCTTGGCCGAGCACATTGCGAAGACAAGAAGCCCATAGGAAAGTAAAGATTTATTGCAGCCAAACTTTCCATGGAGAGACGGCATGAGATGATGAGATGGTGATGATGATGATTCTGGATGGTAGATCTTGTTCACTTGAGCAAATAAATGTTTCACTTTGATAGTTAGGCAAAGTATAAATAAAGTGAAAAGTATCACAACCTATATTTGTAATCTGCAGTCTGTAAATATGTAAGCAGAGACTGGCATTCCCGCATTTCGGGCATTCCCATACATGCTCCGCCTTCCATTCCAACACGCACTGAATCGTGTGCCTACTGATGGAGCCAGTCACACACTGGCTGTGGTTAATGAGGGTTAAAACCATTTCTTGCGGGGAACAAAAAAAGTCCATTTCTCCTCTCCTCCCTCAATTTGATCATCCTCCTGATGTGATTGTTGTCACTGAAGCCGATATCGTCCTCCACACGCAGCCTGCTCAAGGTGGCTCTTCCAGTCCTCCCTCCTTGTCCGTTCTCAGTGTGCCCTGAATTGATGCTTCCCCCTGCCTCCCAGCTTGTCCCGCTTTCTCACTGCCTTTGACTCGAGCAGTAGATCCCTCCCCCCTCCCCCCCCCCACGTCAGTCTGGATAACCGAGAGCCCAGTGCAAGCTGGACACAGTGACATGCAGAAGAAGCGTCTCTCGATTATCCGTTAACTTGTTTTTGGAGTCTGTTACAGTGAGCCGCCCTGCTCCACCAACCAGGAAACTGCTTCTGCTGATGCTGCCTGCGACTCCCTTCTCATGCTCGAAGTGATGGCTTCATGGGCTCCTGATTTACTGGCAAACTGATACACACTTGTAAATTACAGAGCAACTTCCTTCCAGTTTCTTTCTACCAAAATGTTTCACCAAGATATATCCCGGCGACCAAAAGAGACATGGAGAAGAACAACAGAAAGGATGTTGAGCAGTAGAGGGCTCACCTGGGCAAGAGCAGAAAAAAAGGCGAAGGACAAGCATTTGTGGAAAACCCTTGCGGAAGCCCCATGTGCCCTGGGCACTTAAGGTTCAGAGAGAGAGAGAGAGAGAGAGAGAGAGAGAGAGAGTGAGAGAGAGAGAGGGAGAGAGAGAGAGATATCCCGGCGAAGCAGAGAAACTAGTTCAGGAGTGAAAGATTAAGGTAAAGATTAAGGTAAAGGTTAAGGTTAAGGGAAGGTAAAGGTTAAGGTAAAGGATAAGGTAAAGGTAGTCCCATAGCAAATGCCGTAGGGGTTGAAGCGTTAGAGACCTCATTATGCCGGGCCATCAGTGTATGAGGTAGGTTGGGTCAGTTCCTCTCCTCGCTCAAAGAGTTAATGTTTGCTATTTCATACAAGCTCCTGATTGGCTGCTTCCAGATTCTCGTTAAAAGTCCAAGGTGGCTTCGTGATTCTCAGACTTCGAAGTATAATACAAGATAAAGCAGAAACTGCAAGAAACGGAGATGTGGTTTTTCAAGCAAGAAGCGATGAATAGAGACTAGTCTAAAATAAATGAATGAATAAAATGAACAGGCCAAAATAAAAGGGGAGACTGGGAATGGACAAAGGTGACATTGCTGCAACTGTACTGGGCGGATCTGCGGGAAAATGAAGGGCAGTAATGAAGGGACAACTTAATTATAATGAGATTAATGGAGCTAGGACAGATTAAGTGCGCTGGTAGGAAATATGAGCTGTGTGGCAGGAAACGCATCGTAAAGAAGCAAAACTTGATGGGAATTACTAGCAAACAACCTCTTTGGTGGAGGCTGCGGCACGCGGCGGGGCATAAATGGGGCTGTCTTGAATGCAATGAAGCCAGAGTCTGAATTTTGAACTTTACAAGGGAAGTCTTTCGTGCCCAGTTTAGACTCCACTCTCAATGGGCCTGGTGGTAGTAGTAGTAGTAGTAGTAGTAGTAGTATAGTAGTAGTAGTAGTAGTAGCAGTAGTAGAAACAACAGCAATAGTGGTAGAAGTAGTGATAGTAGCAGTGGTAGTAGTAGTAGTAATAATAGTAGTAATAGTGACGGTAGCAATAGAAGTAATATTGATGGTAGTACTAGCGAACGAAGAAGAAGAAGATGGTAGTGCTAATAGCAGTACGGCAGTAGTAGTAATAATAGCAGAAATAGGAAGAGTGGAAAACAGAAGAAGAAACAGATAGAAGAATGGATCCACTGATGTAATACACGGAAATCTAAAGTCAAAAGCGAGACCAAAAATTTTGTTTCCAACATCAAGATGTCCGTCCCTTATTTGCAGTTTTCTCAAACATCCATGGACATACAGCAGCTGGGCATTCATCATTCTTACAGATAACAACCAGTCAATCAGTCAGTCAGTTGCAAGTTCCTTTGCCTCCCTAACAGCTCTCTTGTAGGCCTCTCGGTTGTAAGCAAGATGCTCTGCTGTTGATGCATCCATTTGCAGATCATCAACGATGTCTTACAGCCATCTTCGGTTTGGTCTTCCACTCTTTCTTTTTCCCATTATGTACCCTTCCAAGACTGTCTTCTCTAAATTGGCATGTTTAATATTTTCACAGATAACAATGGGCTTAATAACGTACATTTGCACAGATAACACAGGCATTCAGTAACTTAACTAAACATTTGTACATACATTAACTGAGCGACCATCTGTACAGATATTGATATATAAGAGCTTGATATTAATTTGTGCTTATGACATGATGAACTTTTATTATAATACAGAAGCTGGCGGGGATGAAATTAAAATTAAGCAAGAAAAAGAACAAGAGTACGCTGGGAAGATGGCGTGACAAACGAAGCAAAAAACTTAAGGAACGGGCAGTGAGATCAGTACTAAAGAGATCCAAAGACGACGATGGAAATGGCTGGACCACTTACTACTAATGGAAAGGACAAGACACCCCTATACCGCCTTGACTTGGACACCTCAAGGGAAAAGAAAGAGGGGCAGGTCATTGAGGACATGGAGACGTACAATACAGGAAGAACTAAAGAATTCTGGGAAAGACGTGGTTTGAGGATTCCAGACTTGTTTAAGACAGGATTTTGTTGATGGCTTATGTTCTTTCTTAGCAAAACATCAAATAAACACATAAATGCTTTTTTATGTAAATGCTACAGAAGAGTCCTTCAAATATCATGGACACAGAAAAGAACAAATATATCCGTACTGAAAGAAAGAACACTGAAGAAGGTTGGCTAGTAAAGAGGATTAAACAGAGAAAACGTAAATATTTTGGACATATTAAACGTCATGATAACCTAGAGAAGACCATCTTGGAAGGGTACATAATGAGAGAGAGAAAGAGAGGAAGACCAAGGCGAAGACATCGTTGATGATCTGCAAATGGATGCATCAGCAGCAGGTCATCTTGCTCACAACCGAGAGGCCTACATGAGAGCTCTTAGGGAGGCAAAGTTCCGCAAGGGACTTGCAAACGACTGGACGTATGTTCCAATGAGAGTACAGAAGACTGAAGAAGAAAAAGAAGAAGAAGAAGAAGAAATTACAGTTGGAAATGACATCTTTTCTTTTTTTTTTGTTTCAAATCTCAGTTTAATGAAAGCAAGGACGAGTTTCCTGAGGCGAGAAGCAAGAAATCTCTGGAAAATGTCACCATGGATTTAAAAACAAAACCAAACAAAACAGAAGGAACGAAACAAAATATCTCATACGGATGTTCAATTCTAGAACCAAATCTCGTTACGCCAGAACTGTATTCAGATATGAAAGTCGGACAATGGTGTTTTGTTTTGCTTTGCTTTTTTTTTTCTTCCAGTATTTTGATCTCTTCCTTTTCATTCTTCTACTTGTTATTTGCTTTATTCCCCATTCCCCACCCCCATTTTTCTAAATTTCATACATTTCTACCTTCGTTTCATTTAATTTTATTCCATTATTATTGCTTTGTTCTTTACTTCTTTCTTTCTTTTCTTCTGTAAGGGAATAGATAGGTATAGTCACCTGGGTTTGGTTGGCAACCCTACGAGTAGGAATAATGGGTCAGTTACCCGTCAATTTTTAGAGGTTCGCAACTCTGAGAAAAAAATCGGCTTACTGGCCCAGTATATAAAGATGACATGAGAGAATTGGAATAGGTCGGGATTCGTACACTGAGCGGATTGGGGGAGGTCGTGTTGTCGTTCGAGAGCGTATGATAGTGTAAGTCTGTGGATAAACATGTAAGTGTTGGGTTAATATTGGGATTTATATTTCTGTCATGCGGACGCGTGCAAGGCTGTGCTGTGGACTCCTCCAGTCCATCCCGACCCGCTTACGTAATATTAGGACAACTGAAGGGTGCAGGAATAATTATAATTCTAGTGTAACGTATTTGTCTATGTACGATTCAGAGGTTGTTTGGTAATGTGCAATGATGGCTTATGTGCGCACATAAATATGTATTGCTAAAATTTATGAATATGTATGTTTAAACAATTACTGCCACTTACTTCCTTATAATATATAATATATTCAATCATTTAATGCTGAAGATTAGAGATTTTTGTATGATTATGTACAAGGCGTTAAAATTGATTCTTTAGAAGCCCCGCTGTTGATCAAGATAATCTAGGAATCTGAAATTTAAGAAAATCAATTTAATATTTATGTTGATAACAATATAAGCTGATGACTAACATATAAATTGACGATGCATATGTCTGATTTTGATAACGATATAAACAGAAGATATATATCAATATAAGCTGTATGATTATGTGACGTAGTACGAGGAGCGTTCTGAAAGTAATGCGCCAGATCGTGTTTTTCAGCTAATAATGAAGATAGAAGCATGAAATCTTTTCACGTTTTAAACATGGCATGTGCCGATTGTGTGAACCAAACTGCACGGCAACCGGCCAAAGAATGTGACTGCCCGAACCGTTGGAATGGAGCGTGTTAGCAACTTGCGGTATAAGCAGCGAATTGTGATAGAATTTCTCGTTGCAGAGAAGGAAACTGTTATGAACATTCACAAGAATCTATACGATATGTATGGAAGTTTTGCAGTCGACAGGAGTACAGTCAGTCGCTGGGTTCAGAGAATCAAAGAATCAATTAGTGGAGATAAGGAGCTGCATGATCGGCCGCGCTGTGGACGTCCTGTCACAGCCACCAAGCCAGAAATGTTGAAATGCGCTGAGGGCATTATTCTTACTGATAGGCATATCACTACTCAACAATTGGCCTTAAAGCTGTCAGTCAGCAATGGTAGTGCAAATGTAGTGATAAAAGCTCTCGGATTTTCTAAGGTTTGCGCAAGATGGATTCCTCGAGGTCTCACAAATGAACACCGCTTGCAAAGGAAAGCAATTTCTTCTGAATTGTTGAAGCGTTTCAATGATGAGGGAGAGAACCTTTTGGCTAAGATCGTAACAGATGACAAAACTTGGGCACATCATTTTGAACCTGACACAAAAAGGCAGTCAATGGAGTGGCATCATCTGCAGTCACCACGAAGAAAGAAATTCAAGACAACTCCTTCAGCTGGAAAGGTTATGATCACAATCTTTTGGGACATTGAAGGTGTGATTCTTGTCGATGTTATGCCAAGAGAAAAGACAATCAATTCGCAAACTCACAATAAGACATTGAAAAAACTCAATCAGTGTTTTCGCAGAGCTCGGCCGCACAAGAATCCAGCAGACCTGCTTCTCCTTCACGACAATACACTCCTTCATACAAGTCTGGCAACACGGGAAGCAATCACCAAATTGGATTGGACTGTACTATCCTATCCAACCCATAGTCCCAATTTGGCACCCTCTGATTTCCATCTGTTTGGTCCACATAAAGATGCACTCCGCGGGGTAAGATTTGAAGATGACGAAGGAGTGATTCATACAGCGAAGAAATGGCTACATAATCAAGAGAAAATCTGGCACCGGCTAGGAATACATGTACTTGTTTCACGTTGGCGTAAAGTCGTATAAGCTGATAGGGACTATGCTGAATAATACCGATGTTTACTTGACGTATCCATGTATATTGTGTATACATTTCATGCTTTTTGAATAAGCAGCTCCTGAGAAAAACGATGTGGTGCATTACTTTTTGAACGCCTCTCGTAGTATTGATTGTTTGTTCTTCTTGCATTGGTGCAGAGTGTGAACATGTGTAAGTGTTATCGTCTATCGTCATGTAGCTATAAAGATAAGATACTGACTAATAAAAATACAACGTAATATTATATAAATTACAGACTATAAATAACGCCACTAATCTAATCTAATCCAAGTGTCGTGCCGCGTGGCGTAGGCGATCATTTCTCTCCACAATTCCCTGTCTTTTGCGTTGATTATGAGATCCGCAGGTGACTTTCTTCCTAGCCACACTGACAGCCCATCCAATAACTTCTCTCTCTCTGTCGTCCTCTGTCTCTTCTTCCTTCAATTTTTACAGTTGCCACAGTGTGTTCCAATTTTCCTCTGCTCAGGAATGTCCTATAAATCTCGCCTGTCTGCCTCTGATCTTTGTTGTAATTTGGTTTTTAACTTCAGCCTTTCTTAAGACTTCGTCATTGGTTTTCTTGGCTGTCCATGGTACCTTCAACATCCGTCTTTTAACGCCATTAAAAATCTAAATTGTTTACCACAAATCTTTCTTTCTTTCTTTCTTTCTTTCTTTTCGTGATATCAGCACATAACATGTACCCTGCTTTTTTCCTCATATATACCTTACCTTGTGATAGCATCTGGGATATAAAATGTGGTCAAGACCCTAACTTACATGCACGAGATAATCATGATATTAAACAGTTGCTGGATTACATGCTGCGAATAATATAGTTCGCATAGTGGTGTTCTCTCTTCGCATTTGTCTTGCATGTTTGCTAAGCAGAAGAACTTTGTGGCCAAGAAATTGTTGTAGCCAGAGTTTGTGGTTTCCTGAGATTGTTGTAGCCTGAGATTATTGTAGCTTGAGATTATTGCCGCCTGAGATTATTGCCGCCTGAGATTATTGTAGCAAGAACTTGTTTTAGCCGGAAACTGTTTCAGCCAAGAGTTTATTGTAGCCAAAGGTTATTGTAATCAAGAGATTGTTGTAGCCAAAGATTATTGTAATCAAGAAATTGTTGTAGACAAAGATTACTGCAATCAAGAGATTATTGTAGCCCTATATTATTGTATTCAAGAGACCGTTGTAGCCAAGAGAGTGATATAGTAAAGTATTACTAAAACCAATAGATTGCTGTAACCAAGAGATTGTGATTGTCATAGCCAAGAATTGTTGTAATCAACAGATTTGTGTAGTGAAGAGACTGTTGTAACCAAAAAGATTGTTGTTGCCAAAGATTGTTGTAACCAAGAGACTGCTGTAATCAAGAGAATCTTGCAGCCAGAGACTGCTGTAGCCAAAGACTGTTGTAACCAAGAGATTAGTGTAGTCAAGAGACTTGTGACGAACTGTAGCCAAATTGATGTTTCTATGAGATCGCCGTGCGCCACCTTCCAGCGTAATATCAGTTAATTGTCAAAATTACAAACGTTTTTTTTATCCCTTCTATTCAGTTCTTACTTGTTACCAGTTCTAAAGTCTATATTTTGACATACTAGTTTTTTGTTCTCGTTTAGTTTTTTTTTTCTTTTGCAGAAAGATGCAGCTAATATTATTCTGAACAGCCACACACACACACACAAAACAAAGAAGTCCTCAAAGAGCCCTCAAAAAAAAAAAAAAAAAATTAATTAAAATTACAAGAAAAAAATAATAGTCCAAATTCCTTGAACATGCCATGAGAATACAAGGTATAGAACCTAGTAATGAGTGGAAGATTCAAAAGGAATGGAAGGAGAAGACGGTCAAGAGAAAGAGAAAAGGTCTCGGTGGACCGGTGACGTGGCATGGACAAAGACCAAGGACAGGAACAAGCTATAGAAGCATGAAGGCCAACGCCACAAGGCACGGTAAGGTGCATATTATGTAATGTAACAAGCGTTTTTTTTTTTTGTCTGCGTGTAAGGAAACTCAAAAACAGGTACAATATTACGTTTCATTAATGGCTACTGAGCCACCAGCATCGACTCAAAATGTCTCACACAGACCAGTGTCCATGTCGCAGTGGAGTCCAGACTCCGGAATATATCCTACAAGAGTGCTCAAACCATGCAGACCTGAGGCGTGAGACATGGCCAGAGGACACAAGCTTGGGAGCAAAAGGCTTTGGGGGCTTCTGTCAGGATCTGGAGAGGACTGCGGGCTTTGCCATGTCGACAGGGATCAGGATCTGATGTGACCAACAGCCTCGAACACAGAAGAAGAAGAAGAAAAAAGAAGAAGAAGAAGAAGGAGTTAGTGTTCTTTTCTTTGTGAAACAATAAAGCATAAGATTTCATGGTTCTGCCCTCGAAAAATAAAAAAAAGCTCTGTAGACATGAGATAAATCAAACAGTAAAGAAAGATCCAGACTCGATCCATGAACTCTGGCAGGAAGGGCAAACAGCCTAACCGCTAGAAGACAACGTGCTATCCACTCGACCATGTCCTATTTCCTATATTTTGTTCTTCGCAGAGGAAGCAATGAATATGTTTGCATCACAATATCGTGTCGGATGAGGAGTGGGTTACAATACCTTACACAAAGACTGAGAATTTACCGAACGAAATATGCTTCTCCGCCAACTCCATAGGCATCGAGCCAGACTCCATCAGCCAGAACGAAGTATCTTCCACAAAGAGGTGGATTAGGGTCTTGGCCAATCATCTACCTTCAGATTGGTTTCTTTTCATGTCTGTTTACCTTTTGTTTTGCCAGGTTTTTCAAGAACAGTTTGGGGCCACATCGGCACGCTCTCTTAGATAAGCCGGGGTCTGGTGGGAATATCAGATACACATCACGTGACTGTAAAGGGGTGTGTCTTTGGGGTATCTCTGGAGAATCGTTACCTCAGTTTATATTCTCTTCAGCCTTTCTGTCTGTACGCGGCTTCGTGTGAGCATGATAGCGCTTCGGCATATCGAGACAAACAACTGTTTCTTCATGGACAGCTTCTGCCACGATCTGTGAAGTGAACGATGCGGTCATCCTTTCATTACGTGATTTCCGCGGATAACATTGACGATCGTGTTTCTCCATCTTACGTGTGTTTCTCCATCTTACGTGTGTTTCTCCATCTTACGTGTGTTTCTCCATCTTACGTGTGTTTCTCCATCTTACGTGAGTTTCTCCATCTTACGTGTGTTTCTCCATCTTACGTGTGTTTCTCCATCTTACGTGTGTTTCTCCATCTTACGTGTGTTTCTCCATATTATGTGTGTTTCTCCATCTTACGTGTGTTTCTCCATCTTACGTGAGTTTCTCTATCTTATGTGTGGTTCTCCATCTTACGTGTGTTTCTCCATCTTACGCGTGTTTCTCCATCTTACGTGAGTTTCTCTATCTTATGTGTGGTTCTCCATCTTACGTGTGTTTCTCCATCTTACGTGTGTTTCTCCATCTTACGTGAGTTTTTCTCCATCTTACGTTGCCGCGGATGTTTCAAGTCCACTCACTTGTCGCTCTTTTCCTGTGCAGACTGGTAGCCTATCTTTCTCTTCATTCTCCTTTTTTTTCATTTGAGTTTTTCCACTGATTGTCAGTTTCTCCAACTTCTGTCTTCTCATGGCTTTGCCAAAGAACCGTGTCTGCGTTACATGCCCCAGCTAAAAGTACTTCCCATCCTTCCACCCCCTCCCCCCATCAAAGCGTGTGGAACATTCTAGCCCTGTACACAACTAATGAGGAAGGGCCTATAAGTGGTGATATCTAGGGGTATGTCAGCTATTCGGATTTGTTATTCAGTGCAGTGTAGTCTGTGCCGTTGGTCAAGTTGTTAGTGACCAATATTTCAGCGTTCTAGAAGATAATGTGGTTTGCAAAATATGTGTCCAAGAGGCAGATAGAGGTGTATGGTGCAGTTTTACACAGTGAGGGAAGGAGTGAGTAAGGTGAAAAAAAACGAAAAGAAAGTATGAGAATGTATAAATGAAAAACATACAACATCCTATATTTCGGAGTGAGCTTTTTTCGAGGTTTAAATGCACAACGAGACAAAAAAAAAAAAAACGAAGAACTTATCTGAATGTGGCCTCCTCCAGAAGTAGAAAACAGAAATGTGTGTAGCAGAAGGAAGGACCACGCTGACCACAACAAAGGATACCCGACAGAGCCAATCGTAAAGAAGAGGTGGACAGAGAGGAGGAAAACAAGTGGTAGAAAGGGGTGGGGGGAAAGGCAATAGAAACATGATAGCCGCTAGAGGAGGTGTCGGGGGGGGGGGAGGAGGGAAAAGGGGACGCGGAGAGATAATGAATGAAGAACATAAACACCTGCAGTGAGAAGATGTGAAATTGGTGAATAGGACAAGACCATATAGACACCAATATTTGCCAGAGAAGAAAAGAGGGTGGTGGTAGGGAGGGGTAGCATAAAGAAAGAAAGTAGAGTTTAAAAAAAGGGGGGAAAAATAAAAAAGTAACAGAAAGCTGAAGACATTGTTAATTCCAGTTGGGTGGAGACAGCCAGTCTGGAAAATAAGACGCTGTTCTAGGACCCTCCGAGATCGTACATCAGCAGAACAAGAGCGGATCGCACTAACAGAAATGTCCTGTTTTCCTCTGTGGTTGCTAAGGCAAAAATGTTTAGCCACAGGTGTCCAGGCCCTCTTAGAAATATCACTGAGATGCTGGTGAAATCGATCTCATAGGCGTAAGCCAGTCTCCCTTATGTACTTCAAACCGCAACGTTTGCACATAATAGCATAAATAACATTGCGTGAAGTACAGGTGAAACCTTCCAAGAGGCAGAGCTGCAGAAATAGACAGGAGGAAGAAGAAGAAGAAGAAGAAGAAGAAGAGAAGGTGCAACATTTTCACACTTTCTCTGCAAAAAATTCAAATTCCGGGTTCTAGCAAAATAGCTTCCACTCACCTCTCTCTCTCTCTCTTTCTCCCCCCCCCCCCCCTCTCTCTCTCACTTAAGAAAGAATTATTACTTTATATAAAAGTCATATCAAAACAAGTCATAAATTTGAACACAAAAATAAACAACGACCACAAAATTCTAATTCTAGTTTCTTTTCTAAACATCGCTCTCCAGAAATAAAGACTTCCAATGTGAGGAAAATCCCACAAATTTTGTCAAGGGAAAACCCTAAAGCGTTTCTAAATATAGCACACCCACATGGTGATTTTGCCGTAAGCTGTTAATATCCTGATGGACTGTAATGTGAATATCCGGATTCGCAGGGCAGTGGCTTTTAAAAGGAGACTTTTGTAAGGTCTCGTTCATTTCTCTACTTAAGAAAATATAGAAGAAAGCGAAATATTTAGATAATTTCACAGATGATGGGTAGAAAACCTATGATTTACGGGACAAAAGTGGCACGCCCGGAAATTTTTGGGCGCGCACGCGAAGACTTAAAACGGCCACACTTAAAAAAATACGCAGTCAGATTCTTACTAGCAGGTGAGAAATTATAATAATAATAATATAATAATTATTACTATTATTATTACTATTATTATTATTATTCCATCTTCCAAATCTCATAGTACTTTTGACGTTCCAGTGTCGTAATCCATTTGTATCCATCCAATTTCGAGGATTCTCTATCTGTTCTGTAACATTAATATTTTTTTAAAAAATAGAGATGGGGTCGTTGGCCCCATGCTCCAAACCCCAACCCGGAGGGCCAGGGTGCAAGTTTCGTCTGACCCTTACCTATGGAGACCTTCCCAGCCTGGTTGGACCTGCTAGGATTAAACCTTCCGCTGGACCAGGAACATGGAGTACAACAAAGTAAGATGAACAACAACTGCAGGTCTTTGAGAACAAGATCCTTTGGGCCCTAAAGGATATACCAACAGCGGGGAATGGAGAGCTAGAAAGACCACTGAACAACTTATTTAAATCTCAACGAATTAGAAACTTCTCGAAACTGAACAGACAACGCTGATTGGGCCATGTAGAAAGAATAGAAGAGAACAGACAAACGAATGTGATGTATGTACGAAAAATCAGGGAAACAAGACCAAGGGAGATGGAAAGACAACATAGAAGATGATATAAATGAAATTGGTATCACCAACTGGAGAGAAGAATAGAGAGAAATAGAGACGAAAGCTAAAGGATAACAGATTTATTATCATTATTATACATTTTTGGCAATGATCCATACAAAGATCTACCATACAAGCCCTAGATAAGAAGCGCTTTCCATCCTTTCACCCCCGTGAAAGTATTTCGACCCTTCCAGTCCTACATATTATAATGAGGAAGGGGTCTATTGGTTGTTGTGATTCTCAAGGGTATGTGATTCATTCATGTTTATTAGAAAGTTCTTTTTTTTTTTTTGTGTCTGTCTTTCTGGATCTGAGGTTATAATCTTTTTGCTTTTCGCGGGATAACCTGGACATCTGCTTCTCACCGAATCTGCAATTCAAAATATCTTTGACAAGAGCCATGAATATGCAAAGATTGTCTGCATGATTCATATCAGAAAGAAGTCCACAAAACAGGGGCTGCCACAGAGTTCCTGACGTTTCACGTCTCTGGTTGTTGGATTAATACGCGATAAAAAGAGCCCACTCTAGATCCTAGCTGGTACTACTTTTCTTTTTCTTCTTCTTTTCTTCATCATCATCATCATCATCATCATCATCTCTTCTTCTTCTTCTTCTTCTTCTTCTCACTCTGGCTTGTGTCTCTTACATCACCTGATAACCTGCAGATGGTTTCACGTCGGACTGAGTAGTAACTAAGTCTGGTTATCGATTAAAATCTCTGGAAAAGTCGACAGATGTGACCGCCGTCTGGAAGATACCAGCTTCCACAGTCTGGTAATCTGAGACACCGAAAAGCTCCAACGACCCTAAAAAAAAATTTTCCACCGCTGCTCCTACGGGCAGCATCTCTTCATGGCCGCGCGGAATTTCTTCGATTAGGGGGAGGGGGATGCTTGATAAAGGTAGATGGAAGACCAGGACTGGATCGATATTTTTTAGTTAGCCGGAAACTGAAGGGGAAGGGACGTTGAGAGCTTGACAAGGCAGCTGGACTGAGGATTGGAACAGATAAGTATTATTTATCCAGGTCATCCGGGACGTCTCGTATAGCGGTAAAAAAAAGAGCTTTCCGGCAGTCTTTGGAAATGTTCTCTATGAGTTTTCCTAACGGGACAACAGATTCTGTTCTACAGACTTGAATTTGTTTTAACAAAAGACCTATCATAAAAAAAGAAGAGTGTTATCATTCTGTCGTTGACGCCGTTTTCTTTTTCATTTTATTTTAAACTTTCATACAAAAACAGAAATCTTGACGATCTTATCTTATCTTAAATTATATCCTTCACGTGCCGTTAAACGTCACATAGGGCTCGCAATGTTGTTCGCCAATTTTTCCTGTCTTCGGCGAGTCTTTCAACTTCATCAAAGGATTTTATGCCTGTTAATTTGGCCTCTCTTAATAATGTCATCTTCAGAGTTTCACGCGGTCTGCCTCTTTTTCTTTGGCCTGTTGTGTTCCACTTGATGGCTTGTTATGGGTTTCTCTGATCATTTCTTCTCATCAAGTGACCAACATATGTCCATCTCCTTTTCCTGATCACCCATGAGACTGGTTGTTGTTCAGTCATCTGTCTTATCTCTGTATTGTTCTTGAATTCGTTCCACTTGATGCCGAGTATTTTCCTTAGGCATTTGTTTTCAAAAGAGTCTAATTTCTTGTCTATTTCTTTAGTTGTTTTCCAGCTTTCATATGCATTAATGAGGGTGGATATTACATTTGAACTGAATAGTCTTAACTTAGTTTTTGTGCTTATAACTTTTGAATTCCATATGTTCTCAAGATTCTTGAAGATTGATGCTACTTTTGCAATTCTGATCCTAACTTCCTTTCTAGTGTCACCATCCTGGTCTATGTAGCTGCCAAGGTATGCAAATTGATTGACTTCTTCAATATCTGTCCCTTCTATGTGTATTTTTCCATTTTGATTAATAGGAATTTTCATTATTTTTGTTTTGTCCTTGTTAATTTCAAGTCCTATTTTGCTAGCCATTGAAGACAGGCTGTCTGTTTTTTCTTGCACGGAATTCACATTATTACTGATAAGAGTTATGTCATCAGCAAAATCAAGGTCTTCTAGTTGGGTCCCATGTACCCAGTCAATACCTGTGTTACCTGTGCAGCATTTTTTTCATTATGAAGTCTATTGTAATCCCCAAAATAAAGGAGACAGTATACATCATTGTTTCACACCTGTTTCAATCTGGAACCGTTCAGTCATCCCTTCTTCTGTCTTGACTGCACAAACATATCTATTGTAGAAGTCCTTAATGTTGTTGACAATTTTAGTTTTAATTTTAATTAATTTTAATTAATACTGAACTTCATAGATTTTAAAAAGGCATTTGATAGCATACACAGAGATTCATTATGGAGAATTTTATGTCTATATGACGCTCTTAAGCTCAGTCCTATATGAGACATAACTCAAGGATTCAGGAGGGCGATTAGCAGGACAAGAAGGTTGTGGAGTGAGTGAAAGAAGAAGAGCAGCAACAATAAGAACTGTCAAAAAGATACGAAACAAAAAAATAACACCAGCAACAGAGAATAAGAAGGAGGAGGAGGAGAAGGAGGGGGATGAGAAGAAAGAAGAACAACAACAAGGAGGAGATTAAGAAAAAGAAGAACAAGAAGGAGGAAGATAAGAAAAAGAAGAACAACAAGAACAAGAAGGAGGAATATAAGAAAAAGAAGAAGAACAAGAACAAGAAGAAGGAGGATAAGAAAAAAAAGAACAACAAGAAAGAGGAGGATAAGAAAAAGAAGAACAACAAGAAGGAGGAGGATAAGAAAAATAAGAATAAGGAGAATGAGAAGAAGAAGAAGAATGATAAAGAGGATGAGTAGAATAAGAAGAAAAAGGAGAAAGACAAGAAGAAAAAGAAGTAGAAGAAAAAGAAGTAGAAGAAGAAGAATATTAAGAAGAAAAAGAAGAAGGAGAGGAAGATGAGAAGAAGAAGGAGGAGGATGAGAAGAAGAAGAAACAGAAGAGGGAGGAGGAAGATGAGAAGAAGGAGGAGGATGAGAAAAAACGAAGAAGAAGAAGAAAAAGAAGAAGAAACAACAACAACAACAAGAGTAACGAAGAAGAAGAAAAAGAAGAAGAAGAAGAAAAAGAAGAAGAAACAACAACAACAAGAGTAAAGAAGAAGAAGAAGAAAAAGAAGAAGAAGAAGAAAAAGAAGAAGAAGAAGAAAAAGAAGAAGAAGAAGAAAAAGAAGAAGACACAACAACAACAACAACAAGATAAAGAAGAAGAAAAAAAAAGAAAAGAACAACAACAACAAGAGTAAGAAGAAAAGAAAAGAAGAAGAGAAGAAAAAAAAAAAACAACAACAACAAGATAAAGAAGAAGAAAAAAAGAATAAAAGAAAAAAAAAAAAAAAAACAACAACACAACAACAAGATAAAGAAGAATAAAAAAAGAAAAGAAGAAAAAGAAGAAGAAACAACAACACCAAGAGCAAAGAAGAAGAAAAAAGAAGAAACAACAACAGAGTAAGAAGAAGAAGAAAAAGAAGAAGAAACAACAACAACAACAAGAGTAAAGAGGAAGAAGAAAAAGAAGAACAAGAAGAACAACAACAACAAGAGTAAAGAAAAAGAAGAAGAAAAGGAAAAGAGAAGAAGAAAAAAGAAGAAGAAAAACAACAACACCAGAGTAAAGAAGAAGAAAAAGAAGAAGAAAAGAAGAGAAGAAGAAGAAAAAGAAGAAGAAACAACAATAACACAACAATAAACAGTAAGAAGAAAAGAAAAAAGAAACAGAAGAAGATAAGAAAAAGAAGAAGAAGAAGAATAAGAAGAAAAAAAATAAGAATAAACACACAACAAGATAAATAAAAAGAAGAAGAAAAAGAAAAAGAAGAAGAAGAAGAAAAAGAAGAAGAAACAACAACACAATAACAACAACAACAACAGCAACAGTAAAAAAAGAAGAAGAAGAAGAAGAAGAAGAAGAAGGAAAAGGAAAAGAAGAAGAAGAAGAAGAAGAAAAGGAAAAGGAGAAGAAGAAGAAGAAGAAGGAGAAGGAGGAGGAAGAGAAGAAGAAGGAGAAGGATAAGAAGGAGAAGAAGAGAAGAAGGAGAAGAAGAAGAAGAAGAAGAAGAAGAAGAAGGAGAAGGAGGAGGAGCAGGAGAACAAGAACAAGAACAAGGAGACAAAAAAGAAGAAGAAACAATTTGTTTATTAATAGGAAACAACGAGTCTTTCAGCGATAAAGTAAGAGAACACGGTTTTGTAGGATTCTATCAATCAAGTGTCGTGCCGTGTGGCGTAGGCGATCATTTCTCTCCACAATTCCCTGTCTTTAGACTTGATTATGAGATCCACCGGTGACTTTTTTTCCTGTCCACACTGACAACCCATCCAGTAACTTCTCTCTCTGTCTTCCTCTATCTCTTCTTCCCTCATTTTTTTCCAGTTACCACAATGTGTTCCAATTTTCCTCTTCTCAGAAAATGCCCTACTAATCTCGCTTGTCTGTAAATTGCCTTTTAACTCCAGCCTCTCTTAAGATTTCTTCGTTGGGCTTCTTGGCTGTCCATGGTGCCTTCAACATCCTTCTTATGAATCACATTTACATGGCCTCCATTTCTCGCCGTACTCTCTCCTTATTATTCTTGTGAAGCATGGTCCATGAACAAGAGAGTACAGGGAGAAATGGAGGCTATGAAAATCTGGATTTGTAGGATTATACCTCGAAAAAATCGTAGATAAAGCATTTTAGTGAAACGTACGAGAAAAAAATCACAAGAGAATTACCTGGGATTCAAACACAGACTCCGGTAGGACGAGCAGTCGTCTAGCCGCGAGAGAACAGCGTACTAACGAACTGAGCTATCTCACACCTCCAAAAAAGGTATTATGAAAATGAAGTCATTAGTACTGTTCAGCCGAAACGAGGGATCGTGACACAGAAATTCCGTAGCTTAGATTCAGTCTCTTTAGCAGGAGTGAATTTCGCATACGACTTCTTGATACTGTTCAAAACTAGTGCTGCTTTCTGGAATTCGGCTCGAAATTGTCGCTGCACAGTCACAACGGACGAGGTTCTTGCATCTTCCAAAACACAAAATGACTGCTCACGTTTACTGAACGCCATATTTGCTGCTGCTGTTCCCTACCGGCAAACCACGGGAGCTCTGTTCGCGGGCTGTATTTAAAAAAAAAAAAAAAGAACTTTCAAAGTTTTTCTCTCTCTTGGCTTAAAAATAACCATGACAGTTTGCGTAGTTTATTTGTTGGGAAATTTTTTAACGTTTAACGGGCGTATGAATAACCCTGTATATGTAAAACATTGACAGATTAATGATTTAAAGGCCAAGTTCTAAAGATAGGGTCCTCAGCGTGTCACCTTGCCCAGAGAATTTTAGCAAATAAATAGGTAATAAAGATTTATGGAACAAGAAGGAGAGCTTATTATTTCCGAGAATAGAGACGTTTCTTACTCATAAGTTCATAATAACCTCAATAAATATCTGGACTAACCAGTTATCGATCAATCCACAGGGAACACTCTTGTTGGATTCAAAGAGTTAATACACTAGGAATAGTTCTGGATCATTAATGATGCTCTTATTAACCGTTTTTTCCTTCTAGTTTTAAAGGAAGGAAAAAAAAAAGATTTTTCCTCAGATTTCGGTTTCTTTTGCAGCGCATCTTTTGAGAATGTTGTTCCGTTTAGATGTTATTTTTATATTTCATTTTATTCTAGTTATCGTTTTTCAATTACAGGCAGCGCAGGCATTTGATTTCGAGTTGCCACCACAATGGATTTAATGTGTTTATGAGTGCCAAACATAAAGAGCTGTTGGATTTTCGAGTGTCTATTAAAAAAAAAAGGGATTGGCCAATGAGGCAGATGCTGCAAATCACACAGATAGGTTCGTTGTACGACATCAGAGGAGTGCATGGGCATTCACAGGATCTTCGGCGGGCAGAACAATCCAGGAAGCCGGCGGTGCCTTTGCTATGACCACAAGCAGCACGACGATGGAGGTGATGGCAGCAACGAAAGCATTCGTCTGGCTCGATTCACAAGACGTGCCTCCCCTCGTGCCTCTATACTAAGCGATTCAATGAGTATGATCAGGAAGGTCAAGGCAGGTTCTATACGCAGGCAGTGTGGCTTGAGTCACTGCAGAAATCAGTGACTCGCAGAGTCACCTTCATGCATGTTCCCTGGGCAGGCGGGCATCCAGGGAACTGAGAGAGCTGACAGACTGGCTGGCTCTGCCACGATCTCAGACGGACAACCACTGGATAGGGCTGATATTGCTAACGCGCTTTGAGAGATAGGCAGAGTGGAGGACTTCGAGGGCAGTGAATCTACATCACTGCTCAGACTGAGAGAGCTGGGAATACAGATCGGCACGGCCAGAAACGAGAGGCGTAGTGGACATACGAGACAACTTGTCAACCAACACAGGACAGACACTATCAGCACACAGGACACTGATGGATATGTCGAGGGGGAACAACTATGGACATGTCCTGAGTGCAATGATGATGACCCAGACAATAAATCATAAACCATAAACCATAAAACCATAGAATTATTGGATTTCTGAGGACCACTACAAAATTGTTGATGGACTTTTGGGTGTCCACTACAAAATTGTTGATGGACTTTTGAGTGTCCACCACAAAAGGGTTGATGGAGTAATGGCCGCTTGCATAGAGCAGACACCATGGGTTGTGCATTAGAGTGCTGCGATTTGAACTCGGGTTGTCTTGAAGCTCAAGACACTCCGCCACTTCCTTCCTTCTTCGCTTTTTTTTACCCCTATCTGGAACCTAGTTCATCAACAGGGGCTCTCTGTTTATTTCTATCCTGGCCTGTTTCTTCCATCCGTCTGCAGGTGTATCCATCTTTTTTATCTGTGCTCCATGACTCCTTGGCCAGGTGTTTCTATGTCTTCCTTGTTTCCTATTTCCCTGGGGATTCCAGATGAGGCCCTGTATGGTTATGTTTATGGTAGGCTTTCGAAGAGTGCATGCCCTATCCATCTCCAGCGTCTTTTCATTTATGATTTCTTTCACTGTGGGTTGGCCAGGCGGTCGCTATTATTCAATTTTCACACGTGAAAATCATAAACGATAATTTAATGCAGGGACAGATAACTGAACCAAATGATAGTTGAGTATTTTCCCCTGTCTATTAGTTCTTACTCGGCATCAAGTGGAATGAATTCAAGAACAATGCAGAGATAAGACAGATGAGCGAACAACAACCAGTCTCTGGGTGATTAGAAAAAGAAGATGGATATATGTTGGTCACGTGATGAGAAGAAACGATCAGAGAATCATAAAACAAACTATCATGTGGAACACAACAGGCCAAAGAAAGAGAGGCAGACCACGTGAAAATCTGAAGAGGACATTGTTAAGAGAGGCCAAATTAATAGACACAAAATCCCTTGATGAGGGTGAAAATGTCACCGAAAACAGGCAAAACTGACGAACTACCTTGCGAGCCCTTTGTGACGTTTAACGGCACGGGAAGAATATAAGATATATAAGTTTAGTTCTTTGTTTCCTCAAATTGAAAGTTTATGCAGTTTGAGATAAAGAAATTTTCTGTGTTCTCAAGAGCTTGCGAGAATTAGCAAATAGCATTTCACAAAGGGGAATCAAAGTGGGCCACACTTGAAGTCAAGAATCCATGAGGATTGTGCTCTTGTAACACTGCCTGAACAGCGATAGAGTAAAGTAGACACAACCACTTGAGACTTCAGGGAAAGGGAAATAACAAGAGAATTACGTGGGACTTACTGTGGGAAAAGTCTCTTTGTTTCCAGTTTGGAAGGAAAAAAAATGTGTATCTGAACAGCCACAGGTGAGATGTTACCAGAGCACAGACTTATATCTTACATCTTACATGCTTCCCGTGCCGTTAGGCGTCACATAGGGCTCGCATGGTAGTTCGCCAAGTTTTCCTGTTTTCTTGGTAGCTTTCCAACCCCATCAAGGGACTTTATGCCTACTAATTTGGCCTATCTTAACAATGTCCTCTTTAGAGTTTCACGTGGTCGACCTATTTTTTTTTACACAGAACAGAGACTATTTTTTACGGAGAGCATAGACTACTTTTTACAAAGAGCACAGACTACTTTTCAAAGAGAGTACAGACTACTGGATCTGATAACAATTGTGGCCGCAAGACAGTGTTTCAGTCTTCAACGTCCTGTTCAAATTATGAATATTATCGCTTGTTCATCAAGAATCTGTGGAGAGGAGCAGACAGAACCACAAAAATAAGATTTTTACGGGCATGAATCTTTCCCATCGAAACATGCCTGTGAGACCTGGACACTTAACAAAGCAGCTGAGAAACGTATCAATGCCTTTGAATGTAAATGCTACAGAAAATAGTTCTTCAAATATCATGGACACAAAAAAAGAACAAATATATCCATACTACAAGAGTTTATTATTAAAGAAGGCTGGCTAGTAAATAGGATTAAAGAGAGAACTTAAATATTTTGGACACATTAAACGTCATGATGATCTAGAGAAGACCGTCTTGGAAGGGTACATAATGGGAAAAAGAGAGGAAGACCAAAGTGAAGATGGCTGCAAGACATCGTTGATGATCTGCAAATGGATGCATCAGCGGCAGGCCATCTTGCTCACAACCGAGAGGCCTAGAGGAGAGCTGTTAAGGAGGCAAAGTTCCGCAAGGGACATGGAAATGAATGAATTAATTAATTAATCATCCATTTAAAATAATGCGCTTTGCTTTATCACAGCAACTGAGATCACGTAACGCAAAACGCTACATATACAAAGATAACAGAAAAGAAAACTGAGACGCTTAAACTGTAGATATACAGAAGAAGAATGGGGCGTATACCGTGGACAGAGAAATAATACAAAACAAAAAACTGCTAAATCAGGTAGAAATGAAAAGAGAAATATTGAAAATCATAAAAAAAAGACAGCTAAGATACACTGAGCATGCCAAGAGGGTTAATACTATACCGAAGATCCTTCTTGAGGGCAAGATCAAAGGAGAGAGAACAAGAAGACGACAATGACATACATCAGATATTTGCATGTCCCTTGCGGAACTTTGCCTCCCTAACAGCTCTCCTGTAGGCTTATCGGTAGTAAGCAAGATGCCCTGCTGCTGATTCATCCATTTGCAGATTATCAACGATGTCTTGCAGCCATCTTCGCTTTGGTCTTCCTCTCTTTCTTTTTCCCATTATGTACCCTTCCAAGACGGTTTTCTCTAGATTATCATGACGTTTAATGTGTCCAAAATATTTAAGTTTTCTCTGTTTAATCCTCTCTACTAGCCAGCCTTCTTCAATATTAAGTTCTTGTAGTATGGATACATAGATGGGTGGACATCATCAAGAGATGGACAGTGACAAACTTGACCGAGTGCTATTCGAAGGCAAGAAATAGAACAGAGTGGACATTCTTTGCAGCCAGCCTTCTGTGGGGCAGAACGCACGAGATGATGATGATAAACGGGCTTTAAAAATCCAGTATAATCTTCTACCTCGTGGATGATCAGATGTATTTTGTTCTGACAGTAGACACGTATTATGTAAAAAGATACTGGTACTCTCAGCCATGACAGAAAGTATTCAGCAAAATGGTGCTCATTATCTGTTATCTGTCAGCTCGAGAATCTCTCTTCCTAGACGAAGAAATGCCAGTATATGTCAAAATCTCTGTAATAACCTTTCGGAAACTTCCTCTGTATCATACCATCATATGTCGCCTTCAAGAAGGTGCTATATTGTTCTTTCCCTTACCGACAGTGTTTCTCAACTTTCTATTAAAAGAGGGGTTCTTGATCAATTTTTTTTTCTGAAGCCCTCTTACCGGTTTACTAATCTATGATGGCGGTAGGATTTTTTCCAAATTGGTACAACTGTACTTATTTTTCACTTTGAATGAAGTACTTTGGGAAATACCGGTTTTGTCAATACAACATTCGGTACTTTATACTTTTTTTTTACTGTAAATACAACAATTGCAGATCTTTGAAAACAAGATTCTAAGTAGAATCTTTGGGCCGAAAAAGGATACCACCAGTGGAGAATGGATACTAGAAAGAACACTGAACTTAACACCTTATTTAAATCACAACGGACTATAAATGTATTGAAACTGAACAGACTACGCTGGCTGGGGCATGTAGAAAGAATGGAAGAGAACAGATAAACGAAAATGATGTATGTACAAGAAGTGAGGGAAACAAGACCAAGGGGTAGACCAAGACAGAGATGGAAAGACAACATAGAGGAGGATATAAAAGAAATTGGTGTCACCAACTGGAGAGAGAAGATTAGGAATAGAGAGGAATAGAGGCGAACTTTATCTGCAGCAATGAGCCTTAATGGCTCGGAAAGCTGAAGAAGAAGAAGAAGAAGAAGAAGAAGATTATATACACTTTACAAACATGAACGAGAAATATATGTTCACATGAAATTTTTCCCCGACCTATTTGTTACGATAGTTACTATTTACAGAATCATCCCATGCTGCACCACAGTAAAACAGATTGAGCATCACCAGTGCACCGGCCTGATTATCCTTCAACCGACTTCGCTGGTGGATTTTTAGTAGGCTTTTTTTATAATATAAACCGGTTACGGCAACTGATTACCTGTAAAACTTTGGTTTTTTTTTTTTTTTTCTTATAGGCAATTTACCGGTAATTGCCAGTTAAGGCGACCACTGTTTCTAGTGCCCCTTTAACAAATAGTTTCAGACTGTTTCACAGCTGTGTTTTGGCGCCCCACCCCCCCCCCCTTTCCCGCCACTCCGGCAGCCAACTTCCGGCAGGACATAAGAAGCAAAGACTATACTTCAACTTCGAACGTCAGACAACCTAGAAACAAATAACCTTGTGCTGTTCCTCTCTCGTACATGCTTCCATAGGAGCGACCATCTTTGAGCTGATCCGCAGATATTTCCCAAATGGCTGGCGTGCCTTCCCCTCCCCCCAAATGCACACATAACTTCTAGTGGGGAATGAAATAACGTGTCTGCCCTACAACCATCCACTAACCAATTTAGATTTATTTTTTTAAAAAGAGCAATACCTTTTAAATGGCCCTCGTTCACAGAAGCCGCAGATCGCCATCTTGTATGTAATATCATAACGCTATAAACCCTCTTTAAATACAGTAGATAACACTTAACGCCGTCGAGTAAATTTTGAGAAACACTGGTTTAAGAGATTCTGTTACATCAGGGACCCACAAGGATCTAAATAAAGAAAATCTTATATCTTATATCCTTCCCGTGCCGTTAAATGTCACATAGGGCTCGCAAAGTAGTTCACCAATTTTTCCTGTCTTCGGCGAGTTTTTCAACCTCATCAAAGGATTTTATGCCTGTTAATTTGGCCTCTCTTAATAATGTCATCTTCAGAGTTTCACGCGGTCTGCCTCTTCTTCTTTGGCCTGTTGTGTTCCATTTGATAGCTTGTTTTGGGATTCTCTGATTATTTCTTCTCATCAAGTGACCAACATATGTCTATCTCCTTTTCCTGATCACCCATGAGACTGGTTGTTGTTCAGTCATCTGTCGTATCTCTGCATTGTTCTTGAATTCATTCCACTTGATGCCAAGTATTTTCCTTAGGCATTTGTTTTCAAAAGAGTCTAATTTCTTGTCTATTTCTTTAGTTGTTTTCCAGCTTTCACGTGCATAAATGAGGGTGGATATTACATTTGAACTGAATAGTCTTAACTTAGTTTTTGTGCTTATAACTTTTGAATTCCATGTTTTCAAGATTCTTGAAGATTGATGCTGCCTTTGCAATTCTGATCCTAACTTCCTTTCTAGTGTCACCATCCTGGTCTATGTAGCTGCCAAGGTATGCAACTGTCCCTTCTATGTGTATTTTTCCATTTTGATTGAGAGGAATTTTCATTATTTTTGTTTTGTCTTTGTTAATTTCAAGTCCTATTTTGCTAGCCATTGAAGACAGGCTGTCTGTTTTTTCTTGCATGGAATTCACATTATTACTGATAAGAGTTATGTCATCAGCAAAATCAAGATCATCTAGTTGGGTCCCATGTACCCAGTCAATACCTGTGTTACCTGTGCAGCATTTTTTCATTATGAAGTCTATTGTAATCCCAAAAAGTAAAGGAGACAGTATACATCCTTTTTTCACACCTGTTTCAATCTGGAACCATTCACTCATCCCTTTTTCTGTCTTGACTGCACAAACATATCCATTGTATAAGTCCTTGATGATGTTGACAATTTTAGATGGTATTCCATATAGACTTAAAATTCTCCATAACGAATCTCTGTGTATGCTATCAAATGCCTTTTTAAAATCTGTGAAGTTCAGTATTAATGGTTTCTGCTTTTCAATATGTTCTTCAAGTATTATTCTGAGAGTAAAGATCTGGTCGAGACAGCTTCTCCCTTTTCGAAATCCTGCTTGTTCTTCTCTCATTGCAGTATCCACTATATCTTTGAGTCTATTCAAAATGACCTTGCAAAATACTTTTGACACAACTGATATTAAGGTTACTCCTCTCCAGCTGTTACAGTCACTAAGGTTGCCCTTTTTTGGTATTTTAACAATGATTCCTTTCTTCCAATTAGAAGGGACCTTTTCTTCTTTCCAAATCTTGTTAAACATTCTCTGTAGTTGTCTCATGTTGTCACTATTGATAGCTTTTAGCATTTCGGGTGTTATTTCATCTTCACCAGCAGCTTTGTTGTTAAGCCATTAAATTCACTGCTGTTTCAATTTCATGCAATTTAATTTCAACTACGTTGACATTTAGTTGTGGGACTGGTAAGTCGGTTTCAAGGTTTAACAATTCTTTTGGTGTGGTCGATTAAGTATTTCTTGGAAGTGTTCAGCCCATCTTTGCTTTTGGTCTTTATTTGATGTTAATAGTGTTCCAGTTTTGCTAAGGATTGGTCTTTCTTTAGATGTAACAGTACCTGTTAGCCTCTTTTATATGTTATATAAAGTTTTGCTGTCTCCTGTTTTTGCTGCTTTTTCTGCCTCTTTCGCCATATTGTCTATGTATTCTCTTTTATCCCTTCTAGCTGAACTTTTTACTTTCTTGTCTATTTCTTTGTATTTTGCTTTCGCCAGATCTTTTCCAAGATCTGTTTTTGCATTATACATGTCTAATTTGACTGCTCGTCTTTCATGTATATACTTCCATGTTTTATCTGATATCCATGCTTTTCTATTTGGTTTTTCCAGTCCAGCGCTTACTTTTGCTGCTGTGATTATGGCTTTGCTGTAAGAATTCCATAACTCATCTACACCTATCTCCTCAACTTCACTGGGTGTTTTGGAATGATTGGCAAGTTCCTGATTGAAATTAATGTTAGTATTTTCTTCTTGTAGGCTGTGGCTGTTTATCTTTCTGTGTACTGATTTCTTGTGTAGGCTTTTCAATTTTAGTTTTATTTTCCCTATGCACAGGTTGTGATCACTGTTGACATCTGCACCCCTATAAGCCCTTACATATAAGAAAATTAGACATGGAAAAAAGAGCGATGTAAGGAGTCAAACGCTTATTGAGAGCAATTGAGAGTTTCAGATAGGATAAATTGTGCTGCGGTCGTTCCGACATAAAAAAAAACTAGTTCACTCACTCCGTAGCCCCCGGGTATCAAACTCAGGAAAATAAGAAAAGGAAAAATAACGTAACGTATGGCAGAAACGTAAATGAAAAAACCTCAGCGAAGCGTGAAATTTAATAGAAAACACGGTTGAATTAATTAAGCAAAATGAAAAAAAAAAAACAGAAAAAGAAAAACTATGATCGATTTGAAATATGTCATTCAATAACCAAACAGAGAAAGAGGGGAATCTGGCAAGGAAGTACGGATGTTAGCTTCTGGATGCAGGTGAAAATAAAAATGGAGAATTGATGGTTTAAAAAAAATCGAAAAGCTAGGACAGAAAATATCCAGGTGACAAGATCATTAATCTCCTTAATGGGGTCTAGAACTGCTGGACCTAATCCGCTGTGGTTAGATGTGTCAGGAGAGGGTTCTGTTGGGGGGGGGGGGGGGGGAAAGAACATGAGAAATTAAAGCGATGAACGGGTTGGGGGACTGCTCTAAAAGAAACATACATTGTAGTAAGTAGGAGATATATATTGTAGTAAGTAGGAGATATATATTGTAATAAGTAGGAGATATATATTGTAGTAAGTAGGAGATATATTGTAGTAAGTAAGAGATACGCATTGTTGTAAGTAGGAGATATACATTGTAGTAAATAGGAGATATACATTGTAGAAAGTAGGAGATATATATTGTAGTAAGTAGGAGATATATATTGTAGCAAGTAGGAGATATATATTGTAGTAAGTAGGAGATATATATTGTAGCAAGTAGGAGATATATATTGTAGTAAGTAAGAGATATATATTGTAGCAGTAGGAGATATATATTGTTGTAAGCAGGAGATATATACTGTAGTAAGTAGGAGACATATACTATAGTAAGTAGGAGATATATACTGTAGTAAGTACGAGATATATATTGTAGCAAGCAGGAGATATATAATGTAGTAAGTAGGATATATATATATATATTGCTCCTACTTACTACATTATATATATATATATATATATACAATATATATATATATTGTAGTAAGTAGGAGCAAATATATCTATACTACAAGAGCTTAATATTGAAGAAGGCTGGCTAGTGAAGAGGATTAAAGAGAGAAAACTTAAATATTTTGGACACATTAAACGTCATGATAATTTAGAGAAGACCGTATTGGAAGGATACATAATGGGAACAAGAAAAAGAGGAAGACCAAGACGAAGATGGCTGCAAGACATCGTTGACGATCTGGAAATGGATGCAACAGCAGCAGGCCATCTTGCTCACAACCGAGAGGCCTACAGGAGTGCTGTTTGGGAGGCAAAGTTCCGCAAGGGACATGCAAATGAATGAATGAATGAGTAAGTAGGAGATATTATTATAGTATGTAGGATATATATATATATATATATATATATATATAATGTAGTAAGTAGGAAATGTATATTGCAGTAAGTAGGAGCAAATATATCTATACTACAAGAGCTTAATATTGAAGAAGGCTGGCTAGTAAAGAGGATTAAGAGAGAAAACTTAAATATTTTGGACACATTAAACGTCATGATAATTTAGAGAAGACCGTATTGGAAGGATACATAATGGGAAAAAGAAAAAGAGGAAGACCAAGACGAAGATGGCTGTAAGACATCGTTGACGATCTGGAAATGGATGCAACAGCAGCAGGCCATCTTGCTCACAACCGAGAGGCCTACAGGAGTGCTGTTTGGGAGGCAAAGTTCCGCAAGGGACATGCAAATGAATGAATGAATGAGTAAGTAGGAGATATTATTATAGTATGTAGGATATATATATATATATATATATATATAATGTAGTAAGTAGGAAATGTATATTGCAGTAAGTAGGAGCAAATATATCTATACTACAAGAGCTTAATATTGAAGAAGGCTGGCTAGTAAAGAGGATTAAGAGAGAAAACTTAAATATTTTGGACACATTAAACGTCATGATAATTTAGAGAAGACCGTATTGGAAGGATACATAATGGGAAAAAGAAAAAGAGGAAGACCAAGACGAAGATGGCTGTAAGACATCGTTGACGATCTGGAAATGGATGCAACAGCAGCAGGCCATCTTGCTCACAACCGAGAGGCCTACAGGAGTGCTGTTTGGGAGGCAAAGTTCCGCAAGGGACATGCAAATGAATGAATGAATGAATGAATGAGTAAGTAGGAGATATTATTGTAGTATGTAGGATATATATATATAATGTAGTAAGTAGGAAATGTATACTGCAGTAAGCCGGAGGTATATATTGTGTAAACAGTAGGAGATATATATTAATAGGTTATATATTATAATATAATATATTAATATACTACATATATTGTAGTATGTTGTAAACTGTGCTGCTGCATAAGTTACATTTTATATAGTTAATTGGGGAGGAATAGTTTATCCAGCTGTTCCTAACATTCCCTTGGCAATGTACTACTGTGATGTGTGGCCAAGATCTAGCTTCTCACTCATGACCGCCAATTCAGGTTTCCTCCTTTTAGTTAATACTATATGCCAGTTACGTATCATTCTACATTAATCCAAAAATATTACATCGACATACAATACAAATTATGAAGTCAGCATATTAAATATACAACAATTTATTACTCTCACTACACAAATCGTACTACACAACAACTGACACTACATCCACAGGACATATAACATATGTCATCATAAATGGTAACACGCGTGATATCAAGATTATAGGTTAACTTCTCACGTAAGCATTAACTAAGACTGATGGATCCGTGGTCCTGGGCTTTCCTGGCCTCACGAGTAAGACACATTATCAATGTAATTTGTGCCATGCGCACTTATATACAACGCAGCCGCTGTTGCCACAGTACACCTCAATATCTCCACGAATCACTATGTGCCAACGCACTTCTTTATATATCCAGGAATAATAAATGTGCTAATGCACTTCTGCATGCAGGTACCACTGTTATGACCCAACTCCCTACTCTCCACGAATTCTGAATGTGCTAATGCACTGAAATCACTCAACTGTCGCTGCTGTGACACACCACTATATCTCCTTGAATTCCAATGTGCTAATGCACTGAAATCACACAGCTGTCGCTGCTGTGACACACCACCATATCTCCTCGAATTCCAATGTGCCAATGCACTTCTTCCTGCAGTTGCCGCTGCCATGTTACATATCCCCTTATAACACATGGCAGTATATAATATCCATACGAGTGAGGGCATATTAGTGAATTAGATATGTGCACATCCAATATAACGATAATCACCATGAATCATACAGAATCTCCATATCAATACGTGAAATACATAAATGTACATCACAGCATACTACAGAAGACTTGATCAGTATCAAGACACAATATGAGGTCGGCTCGGGCTAAGTATTGCTTCACAATCATAAGCACAAACGAACAGGATCTTGCCCCGCATTGCTTCTAGCTAACTGCCTTCCTCGCCAAAACTTTCCTCGTTATATATAGATCCTTCCACATCATGATCTCGTGAACGAAGCGGAGCGCCCAAGGTCGTACACCCCTTGAACCTCGAGTGATCGTTCACATATATATATTGTAGTAATTTGGAGAGCCTTATATTTTAGTAATTAGGGGAGAAATATAATGTAGTAAGTAGGAGAGAAATGTTGTAGTAAGTAGTAGACATATACTGTAATAAGTAGGAGAGTCACATATTGTAGTAAATAGGAGGCATTATATTGTAGTAACTAAGAGACGTATATTGTAGTAAGTAGGAGAGACATATATTGTAGTAAATAGGAGAGACATATATTGTAGTAAATAGGAGAGACATATATTGTAGTAAATAGGAGAGACATATATTGTGGTAAATAGGAGTGACATATATTGTAGTAAATAGGAGAGACATATATTGTAGTAAGTAGGAGAGACATATACTGTACTACGCAGGAGACTCCAATGGGTACTGTAAGAGAATGACGTATTTTTTCTCTGAATAAATCGCTGTTTTGTGGAGAGAAAAACAAGCCATTATTTCTTCTTCGTGTCGGCTCAGGATCGGGTAACGACGGTAACTTTTATAGTCCCGGGGGGGGGGGCGGCGGGTGGGGGGAAGAACTAAAAAGCAGGGAGCGTGCAATACTTCTTTAGCCGATTCCACAACTATGGTTACTATGGCGATCCCTCGCCTCGTTAATCAAGACCAGATCTGTTACCTAGAAAGGGGGGGGGGGCACCAACGGAAAGGTAGTATAGAGTTCTGGTCAGCTATGGTTGACTAATCTTGACGCTAGCATGTCAGCTATGCTTCACTCTAATCCTGAAGCTAGCATGTCAGCTATGGTTCACTCATCTTGACGCTAGCATGTCAGCTATGGTTGACTAATCTTAACGCTAGCATGTCAGCTATGGTTGACTAATCTTGACGCTAGCATGTCAGCTATGGTTGACTAATCTTGACGCTAGCATGTCAGCTATGGTTGACTGATCTTGACGCTAGCATGTCAGCTATGGTTCACTCATCTTGACGCTAGCATGTCAGCTATGGTTCACTAATATTGACGCTAGCATGTCAGCTATGGTTGACTGATCTTGACGCTAGCATGTCAGCTATGGTTCACTAATCTTGACGCTAGCATGTCAGCTATGGTTCACTAATCTTGACGCTAGCATGTCAGCTATGGTTCACTCATCTTGACGCTAGCATGTCAGCTATGGTTCACTAATCTTGACGCTAGCATGTCAGCTATGGTTCACTAATCTTGACGCTAGCATATCAGGTATGGTTCATTAATCTTGACGCTAGCATATCAGGTATAGTTCACTAATCTTGACACTACCATGCCAGCTATGGGTTGCTGATTCCCAAATCTGACAGGGATTTTTGGCGCCCCTACCCCCCCTTTCCTGTGGCCCCTGCCCTCCAGTAGAACATCAGAGCCAAAATGAGAACACATTATGTCTTCCTTTAGTTTTGTTGGATAACGACGGATTCTTGCTTTTTTTTCTCTGAAACATCGCCTTGTAAGCGGGGCTAGAACAACACGATATGTTTAAAAATATAATCCTCAAACAATACAGAGAAAAAGGAAGTCTTTCTTCATCCCAAACACAATGTGCAGAGGCGGCGAAATGCATCACAGGAGAAGGGAAACCATGACACTCTGTCGGTCAGAAAGTCTTCCATGAGGCCCGAAACAGGTCCTCACAGGCTCAAACTCTCCAGAACAGCAGCAGCAGAAGACAAAGGATGAGTAAGAAGATCAACATTTGATCTTTTCAGTTTTTAAGCACTTTCCTTAGTAACTGCATGAAAGATAAAATGGAAAAAAAAGAGAAACTGTTAAAGAATTTGACAAAAAAACAACAAAAAAAAACCTCACTACGCCGGTCAAAGCGACCTGTGATTCAACTGTTTCCTTTCATTTCACCCCTTCCCTCCCCATCATCCCTCCTCCCTTCCATTAAACGTGAGTGATCTGCCTGTTTCCTGGAAGTATTTTATGTTCAACCTCATTCTCCCCGCCCCCACCCCCACCATTTCCCGCTCTTTTTAAGTCAAAATGTCACGCGGTCCTTACCTGGCTTACCTTCACAGATATCCGCTTTCCACTCTGCCATCGCGGGCGATTGTGGAGAAAGATACCGGGCACCTGAAACTTAATGGATGGTGTTCAGGAAATGCAGGCCTGGGCGTGTGCCTTTTTTTTAAACTTTTTTTTTTTTAATGTACAGTCTTCGAGGGTTTTAATGAAGCCCCTTATAAGTGGAGGGTGTGACATGGTCTAGCGCAGAGGTTCCCAAACATTTTTGAGATCCAGGCCCCCCCCCCGGCCTCCAAGACCATATCACCACCTTCTTTTTTCTTCTTCTTCTTCTTCTTCTTCTTCTTCTTCTTCTTATTCTTCTTCTTCTTCTTCTTCTTCTTCAGCTTTTCGAGCCATTAATGTTCACTGCTGCAGACAGAACTTGCCTCCATTCCTCCATATTCCTAACCTTCTCTCTCTCTCCAGTTGGCGGCACCAGTTTCCTTTGTATATCATCTTCGGTGTTGTGTCTCCATCTCTGCCTTGGTCTACCTCTTGGTCCTGTTTCCCTCATCTCTTGTACATACATCATTTTCGTTTGTCATGCCATGTCGCCACTGGCATCCAGAAACCTCTTTTTTGCGTTCAGTTAGTTGTGATGCTCACTGCTGACCACTATGACCGTCCTTACCTTCTCTCAATCTTTCCAAATCAACAAAGGGAGGACGGGGGAATGAGGGTGGAGTACTTATACTTTGCGAACCGTTGGTTTGTTGCCCGCTTACTGGAATCTGGGCAGACAAAGACCCTGTCCTATCTCTCCGTTGGTACCCCCTAGTAACAGGAATCTGGGAAGACAAAGACCCTCTCCTATCTCTCCGTTGGTACCCCCTATTAACAGGAATCTGAGCTGACAAAAACCCTGTCCCATTTCTCCGTTGGTACCCCCCCCTAGTAACAGGAATCTGGGCAGACAAAGACCCTGTCCTATCTCTCAGTTGGTACCCCCTAGTAACAGGAATCTGGGCAGACAAAGACCCTGTCCTACCTCTCAGTTGGTACCCCCTATTAACAGGAATCTGAGCTGACAAAAACCCTGTCCCATTTCTCCGTTGGTACCCCCCCCCTAGTAACAGGAATCTGGGCAGACAAAGACCCTGTCCTATCTCTCAGTTGGTACCCCCTAGTAACAGGAATCTGGGCAGACAAAGACCCTGTCCTACCTCTCAGTTGGTACCCCCTAGTAACAGGCCTAGCCTGGTTAAGGGGACAGGGATCACCAAAGTGGAGGCTGCTAACAAGAACTATTGTATCCCCCCGCCTCCTTGCTAAACTCACAGAAGAAAAATCGCTGTCCTGACCCGCTCCCAATCCGACACGATGCTGTGCCCCAACATCTTCACCGCATCGGCTGCAAAGAACACCAGCTCGCAGTTCCAGGAAGGCAGACGAAGAAGAAGTCTGAAATACCTGGTAATTTCCGAGACGTATTCGAGGCTGATCTACTGCCTTGTTTTCGGAACCGAGTTCAGTCTTTGACGAATTATCCTCACTTTTTTTTTCTTTCTTCAACCGCAGTTGTGTTGCTCACGGGCAAGAAGTGTTCTTCGTTCTAAAGACAGATTTTATGTGTGTCTTGGGGAACAGTTTTTGTCCTTAAAACTAGCGCACCGGAGGGCCATTTTTAAGCAACTTGGTGAACTTAGTGATAACAACTGAAAAACCAAATGAAGCAGATGAAACATACGAGGGTCATTCCGAAAGTATTGAGTAACAATTTTTAAAACATCAGAATTTATAGACAGATAAAATATAAATTTATCATCCTAATCGGCATCCTCTTCTTTTCTTTTCAACATAATCTCCATTTCTCTGCACACATTTTCCCCATCGCTCTGTAAGTTTGAAAATACCCTCCCGGTAGAATTCCGTGTTCCAGCTGACCGACGGCACAGACGCACTGCTTTCTGGACATTCTCTCCTGTGGGACCCAGCGGGCACAAACCTTTATATAGCCTAGGATTTCAAACATTTCCTGTAGTGCACTGTGTCCTATTCCAAGATTTACAGCGATTTCAGATACTGTGACACGTCTGTCTTCTTTAATGACGTCGTCAACCCTTTCCACACCGCGTTCAGTGGAGGCAGTTCGAGGCCGACGGCTGCGAGACTTATCTTAGATGCTCGTGTTTTCATCTTTGAAATGTTTCACCCATCTACTAACACTGCTAGCACACATACACACATCTCCATAAGCTAGTTGAAGTCTTTGGTGAATTTCTTTAACGAGGAACTCAATAACAGCACGTTGACGAAACGAAACTTCAGCACCCGCCATTTTATTTATGCTCCGCGGGGTCATGTAACACATGATGGTGACGTCATGTGACCTCTACATGAAGTGCAAAGGATACAGGTAAGGTGATACATTTATATTTTCTCTATCTATAAATTCTGATTTTTAAAAAAAATTACTCACTACTTTCGGGATGACCCTCGTACATCAAAGACGAAAAATTGGAAGAGATGGAGAGTTTTGAGTATCTTCGAACATTACTAACTAATGACGAAGATACAATGAGGGAAATTAAAAGGAGGACACCTATCGTTCTTCAAAAGGTAAAACAACTAAAGAAGCTGCGGAGAGGAACAGACAGAACCACAAAAATAAGATTTTTAAGGGCATGCATCTTTCCCATCGCAACATATGCCTGTGAGACCTGGACGTTTAACAGAACAGTTGGCAAACAAATAAATGTCTTCGAATATAAATGCTACAGAAGAGTTCTTCAAATATTATGGACACAAAAAGGAGCAAATACATCCATAATACAAGAACTTAATACTGAAGAAGGTTGGCTACTAAAGAAGATTAAAGAGAGAAAACTTAAATATTTTGGACATATTAAACGTCGTGAGATTGATTGATTGACTGATTGATCTTTATTTTAAAAGGGTTAAGAATTGGGCACGCAGGCCCGTCTGACATTCTGCCCTTTATCATACATCTTTCACTCTATTCCAGACATTCTACAAATATGCTGTTCATATAACAAACATAATTAACACTTAAGCTGAGGGTTATAAAATAAAATATAACATTTACGTTTTCGCTCTTATCCATGTACTCAGCACAGAAAGTAACTACATACATATACAAATTCATTCATTCCTTTGCATGTCCCTTGCGGAACTTTGCCTCCCAAACAGCACTCCTGTAGGCCTCTCGGTTGTGAGCAAGATGGCCTGCTGCTGCTGCATCCATTTCCAGATCATCAACGATGTCTTGCAGCCATCTTCGTTTCGGTCTTCCTCTCTTTCTTTTTCCCATTATGTATCCCTCCAATATGGTCTTCTCTAAATTATCATGACGTTTAATGTGGCCAAAATATTTAAGTTTTCTCTCTTTAATCCTCTTTACTAGCCAGCCTTCATCAATATTAAGCTCTTGCAGTATAGATATATTTGTTCGTTTTTGTGTCCACGATATTTGGAGAACTCTTCTATAGCATTTACATTCAAAGGCATTTATGTGCTTCTCAGCTGTTGTGTTAAGTGTCCAGGTCTCACAGGCATATGTTGCGATGGGAAAGATGCATGCCCTTAAAAATCTTATTTTTGTGGTTCTGTCTGCTCCTCTCCACAGATTCTTTATTTGTTTTACTTTCTGAAGAGCAATAGATGTCCTCCTTTTAATTTCCCTCATTGTATCTCCTTATTAGTTAGTAGTGATCCAAGATATTCAAAACTCTCCACTTCTTCCAGTTTTTCCTCATTGATACATATTTCAGTTGCCTTGTTTGTTTTGTCAGTTGTCATCACTTTAGTTTTCTTTGCATTAAGATAGAGGTTCTGCTCTTCGCTGTTCTTGCGGACTGACATAATTAGTTTTTCCATTCCTTCTTGTGTTGTGGACAGCAATACTGTGTCATCAGCATATCTAATCTCTGGTATTTCATAACCTCCAACTGTTATGGCATCGTAATATTCTTTGTCTACATCTTCTCTAACATTCCTCATTATATTTTCAGTATACAAGTTAAATAAGTAGGGTGACAATATGCACCCCTGACGGACCCCTTGTTTTATGTCAAACCAACTTGATGTTTCACCATTTATTCTTACTGCTGCTTGTTGGTCTAAATACAGCAGTGATGTTAATTGTATCAAATGTGTTGGAAATCCCATTTTTTCCATTATTTCCCAAAGTTTCTGGTGTTGTACACAATCAAATGCCTTTGAGTAGTCTATAAAGGATAATATAGATTCACATTAAACTCCCTGCATTTCTCTATTATTAATCTTAGATTGAATATATGATCTCTTGATCCTCTTCCTTGCCTGAAGCCAGCTTGGACCATATTGACTTCTTCTTCTATTTTCTTTCGAAGTCTACCCATTATGATTTTTAACAGAATTTTACTGGCATGACTAATCAGGGCAACAGTTCTGTAGTTTGTGCATAATTTCAGGTTACCCTTTTTTGGCAGTGGAATGAATACAGTTCTTTTCCATTCTTTTGGCCAAATACCTGAATGCCATATCTTTTTACATAGTGCATGATAGATTGTTGCACATTCCTTTCCTCCTGCTTTAATAAATTCAGCGGTTATCATCACATCCTGGTGATTTACCATTTTTCAGACTCTTTATTGCCCATAAAACTTCTTCCATTGTCGGCTCGGGTTCTTTCTCCTGCAATAATAATTCACACTGTTGATTTCTGCTTCCACAGTCGGTTGTTTCATACATTCTTTTGTAATAGTCCTTCCATCTTTCCAGAATTTCCTCTGTCTCTGTCAGGGTATTCCCCATCTCATCACAAATTACATTTAGCTTAGGTGTGACATTTCTCGTCAATGTCTTCATTTCTTTAAACATTTCACTATCTCTTCCACACCTCTGATGTTCTTCTATTCTTTCACAACAATCTTGTATGTATTGTTTTTTGTCTTTTCTTATGTTTCTTCGTACTGCTTTTGTTAAAGTTTTATATTTATCTTTGTTGTTGTTTCACTCTCCACTGTGTCTTCATTTCTCTACATTGTTTTATCAGTTCTAGTGTACCTGCTGTGATCCATCTATTCTTTTGTGTTTTCTTTACTGGAACCATGTCTTTAGCTGTTGTTACTAAGATATCTTTGGCCTGCGTAGCCAATTCATCTGGTGTCATCTCTTCCTGTACAGCCATCAGGATTTCGAAACGGTTCTTCACTTCTATACCGTATTGTTCTGGTATATTTGTAAGGTCAAAGCAGTGGTCTTGATCCCATAACTATCTTTTTTATCTTTATCTTCATGTCTGCTATTAATAACTCATGGTCCGTGTCACAATAAGCACCTGGCAAAGTTTTTGCTGATGTTATGCTGGACCTCCACCTTCTCTGCACTAAAATGTAATCTATTTGATTCCTGGTTTTCCCATCAGGTGATGTCCATGTGTAAAGTCTTCTTGGATGTTGTTTAAAAAGTGTGTTAGCGATCATTAGCTCATTTTCCATACAAAACGCCATTAGATTGTCACCTGCCGCATTTCTGTGTCCTATGCTAAATTTCCCTACAACCTGTCCTTCATCTTCTGCTCTTTCTGTACCAATTTTTGCATTAAAATCACCCATTATAAATACAATATCATTTTTCCGTACCTGGTCCATTGTCGTCTGCAGTGTTTTATAAAAATGTTCTACTTCATCTTCTTCTGCTGCTGATGTAGGTGCATATACCTGGATGACTGTTACATTTCTAGGAATGCCCTTAAGTCTGATTGTTAGGATTCTATCACTTACTGGATTGTAGCCTAGTAATGCTTTTGATGTTGATTTGTCCAAATAAAAAGCCACTCCATTCTTTCCTCCTACTTCTCCGCCAGAATATATAAATATTATCATTCTCGCTCTTAAAGTGTCCTGATCCTTTCCATCGATGTTCGCAGATTCCCAAATGTGTATCCGCGTTCTTTTCATCTCGTCACTTATTACTTGATATTTTCCCTCATACATACTTCTTACATTCCATGTTCCTACTCTTATTTTTCTTTTTAGTTTGATACAGGGGTTTTCCTTGGTAACACCGTTGATAATCTGCAAATGGATGCATCACCAACAGGGCATCTTGCTTCTAACCGAGAGGCCTACAAGAGAGCTGTTAAGGAGGCAAAGTTAGGCAAAGGAGATGCTAATGACTGACTGAGAGGAAAAGAACGCGCAGGTAGCAGGTCCACAAACCCAGTGGCAGAATAGCTCCTCACAGAACCTTAGGCTAAACAGTAAGGGCCCCTGCTCCCACCATCCCCCACCCCCACCCATGACCTATATTCTTCGTCTTTTTTTCGAAGGTTGACTGATATGTTCTCGGCATAAGGTACAACGGATTATTTGTGGTCAACGTTTTTAGGTTATTTCTCAACACAGTCCCCTTGCAAGTTTATGCACTTAGTCCAGCGATCCTGAAGTATACGGTTCCCTTCTTTGTAAAAGTCTGCATCTTGTGCCAGTAGAAAGTGCTCTACAGCATGACTAACGTCATCATCTGAAGCAAATTTGCGACCACTGAGCTCCTTTTTGAGTTTGGTAAACAGGTAATAGTCCGAAGGGGCCAAATCAGGGGAATAAGGAGGATGTTCAAGAAGCTGGAAGCCGCATTCATGAATGGCAGCCATTGCCACCGCCGACTTGAGAACTGGAGCACTGTCTTGATGAAGGAAGACTCCTCTCGTCAATTTCCCACGACACTTTTCCTTCAGTTTGACCCACAGCTACGTCACAAGATTAGCATAATAGGCCCTGGAGACCGTTCTGCCCTTTTGAAGATAGTCTACCAATAGCATACCTTCTGAATCCCAAAAGATGGAAGCCATCACTTTGCCTGAGACAGAACCACACTTGCTTTCTTTGGAGGTGGGGATCCATGATGTTTCCACTGCTTTGACTGTTCTTTGGTTTCTGGTTGAAAATGATGAACCAAAGTCTCATCTATAGTCACAAATTGCTGAAGAAATCTTTCAGAATCTGCAGAAAAATGACCAAGATTGTCTCTTGACATGTTGAGACGCTGTCGTTTGTGATCACCTCCAAGAAGTTTCGGGACCCAACGAGCAGAGACCTTTGTCATTTGAAGATCATTGTGAATAATGGCATGAACACGTTCCTGGGAGATGCCCAACTCAGTAGCAATGTACCGCTCAGTTAGTCGTCGATCCTCCATTATCATGTCATGGATTCTGCCTGTGGTTTCATTGGTGGTTACTGTTTTTGGTCTTCCTGGACGGGGATCATCTTCCAGACTCTCCTTTCCATGTTTGAATTGAGCTGCCCATTTCTTCACTGTGCTGTAAGAAGGGGCACTCTCCCCTGGATTCTCTATCATATCCTCATGGATCTCCTTCGATGATAAGCCCTTGATACAGAGGTAGCGAATGACTACTTGATGAGGAACTGTATCCATTTTCTCAATTTCTGCCGCCCCTTATCACTTCAGTAGCCTGTACAAAAAATTGGTTGTAGTTAATTTCTTGAAACTTGGTGTTTAATCTTACATTAACCTGATCTACAAATGCACCTAATATCAACTGTGTGTTTCAAGTATTTGTACCTTATGCCGATAACTTATCAATCAACCCTCGTATCTGAAGTTCATAAAACAATAATCGGTATTTCATGAGTTTTCCTTTTATTTTCTTAGACGCCGGCCCCCTTCCCATTCTGCCCCCCCCCCCCCGTGCTTAAGCCTTTTCAGTTTAATGGACAATCCGCTCTCCACTGCCCAAACCTATATAACCTAACGGCTGAAAAGTCAATTCACTACCGACCAGTCTACTCCGTTGCGGGGAGGTTACTTTCGCACATTTTAACACGTAATTAAACCTCGATTTCAAAACGTCCCAGTCGCTAAAGATAATATACACCGCACCCAAGCGTTCCTCTATACCTCTCATCCCAGGTGCTTTCTGGAAGCTGTCACAAAAGTCAGGTGAAACCTCCCGATGGAGGTCAACAGGAACCCTAGTCTGGCAGCTCAAGGGGAGGTTACCCTTTCATATGTTTGAGAAATATGGGGGGGGGGGGGAGAATGGAGAAAGCTATGATAGCCTGCGAAGAACGTCAGCGAGAACATTATCGAAGATATTGCCAAGAATATAATCAAGAGCGTCGTTAAGAATATAATGACCAGCATAACAAAGAACATCACCAACAACATTATTAAGAATATCACCAATAACATTACTAAAAACATAACCAACAACATTACCAAGAACATCATCAAGAACATTACTAAGAACATTACCAAGATCATTAGCAAGAACATTATCAAGAACATCATCAAGATTTCACTGGACATGAACATTTAATACACATGAAAACATCAGGCATATACAAATATCTGGTCAGAAACAGGAGCCACCATTACAGGACAGAATAAAGAGAGGATACAAATACTTCATCACTGACTACACACAATCATTTCAAAACCTACACCAGAAAGGAATCACGCCAAGTGCACGAGAGATAACATACAGACTATTGTTCAACATAACACTGACCACACAAGGAGTCGCCCGCAGATCCAATAGACTGATCAGATGTAGACTATGTAGAACAAAAACACAGGAAACCGAAGAGCACATCTTCTTTGAGTGCAAAACTGTTTCTTTAGTTTTTAAACTGTTGACTCACGAGATAACAACAAGAACAACGCAGACAGTAGACATGTATAGAGCAGTCATGTTGAACACCATCCCTCGAACAGTAGCAGACAGCCATAAACAGTCCATCATCCTCCTAGCAGAATTTAGATCTCTTATCTGGTCATGTCGGAATAAGGCCATGTTTGATAACAAAGTTTTTACGCCAGAAATTTTTCTGTCCATCTTCCAAAACAAATTGTTAAGGCTTTCCAGTAGTTTTTAACAACTACTTGGAATATTGAAGACCTTTTTGTTTTTGGTGTGGGTATGTCTGTTTTGACAACGACACAGTTTTAGTTTCAAAACATTGGTCATTATATAACCATGTTTATATATAAACATGCACTCAGATGTACCTATCATCCATATCACTATCATCTCATGCTTTGTTAAAGCCCACCATCTCATTATTTCACTTCCCGGGCAATCATCCTCAACTCACGTCACTTGTACATGGTTTGTAACTATCAGATAAATAAACTTCATTAAAAAAAAAGAACATCATCAAGAACATTATCAAGAACATCATTAAGAACATTATTAAGAACATGAACAACATTAGCAAAACATCTGAAGAACATCAAGAAAAACATCACAAAAAAGAACATACACAAGAACGTCAGTGAGAATATCAAGAAGATACTCACTAGGAACGTCATAAAAAATATCACATCATCATCGTCATCACCGAAACATCACAAAGATCATCAACAGAAGCGCATCATGAACATCATCAGCTAGACCATCACCAAAAAGTGGTGTATGTCATGAACATCACCGAGATTATTACTTAGAGCATCAGAAACGCTCGTCATTAAAGAAGAAGAAGAAGAAGAAGAAGAAACATCACACAGACCTTCAATACAAAAAACATCACACAGATCTTCAATCCAAAAAACATCACACAGATCTTCAATCCAAAATAAATCACATAGACATTCAATCCAAAGAACATCACACAGATTTTCAATCCAAAAAAACATCACACAAATCTTCAATCCAAAAACACATAATACAGATCTTCAATAAAAAAAAATCACAAAGATATTCACCAAACACACACACACAAACACACATACCACAAACATCATCATGAAGCAAAAAGACCAGACCATCCATTCCCCAAAATCACCACAAAAATCACCACATAAATCATCACCCAAAAGAACATCACTACATCACCACTAGGTGGAAAAAACAAACAAACAAATAAACAAACAAACAAACAAAAACAACGGCCCTCACATAACATTCTAAACAGGAACATCTGCTCCACGTAAGAAAAGAAGTAGAGAACTTTTCAAACCATACACGAAAAGCAGCCCCTGTTTTGAAGTTATATAATCAGGCATACTAGATTTAGCCATAAATCTCGGTTTTAACACGGAAGTACTCTCGCTTTGAGGACTTTATGTATAAAATAATTTCACTTTATCAATCACTTTCATAGCAACTGCCGACAAAATAACAAGATTTGTGGTAAATCTTTCTAAAAGAACGGCTTCAACAAGCCAAAAAATGCAATTGCTTAACAATTTTTCAAAATAAATATAAAAAATAAAACGAAAACCAAAACAAAGATTCGTTCCACCCCACGTTTGCTTACACAAAACCGCTCAACCGTGTCAAGGACACATCAGCGGTTATAGTTTTATAGTTAAAATTTCAGGTCGTGATGGATTTGCACTCGCCGAACGCTCAGCTAATCCCCTGGAGGAAAGTGTTCTCTTAATGAAGGCTGTATGAAAACCAGGGAATATTTCGGAGCATTAGCGATGTCAGGACGGAGATGAATAAACTTAAATGTCATCTTTCTGGTCCCTTTCATATGCTGAGGGTGTTTTAAGCTGATTTTAAAGGTAAAATATGTTGATAAAAGTCACAAGAAACGCGAGTAGATTATTTGTAGTAGATTATTCATTCAGTAAATGTAGTTAAAGTGTATTTCACTCTCTCTCTCTCACACACAAACACTCGCTCTCTCACTATCACTCTTTCACTCTCTCTCACTCTCTCTCTCACTCTCTTTCGCTCTCTCTCACTCTCTCTCTTTCTCTTTCACTCTCTCTCACTCTCTCTATATATATTTCACTCTCTCTCACTCTCTCTGTTTCTCTTTCACTCTCTCACTCTCTCTGTTTCTCTTTCACTCTCTCTTTCTCTTTCACTCTCTCACTCTCTCTGTTTCTCTTTCACTCTCTCTCACTCTCTCTTTCTCTTTCTCACTCTCTATATTTCTCTTTCATTCTCTATCACTCTCTATTTCACTCTCTCTCTCAATCTCTCTTTCTCTTTCACTCTCTCTCTCACTCTTTCTTTCTCTTTCACTCTTTCTCTTTCACTCTCTCTCTCACTATTTCTTTCTCTTTCACTCTTTCTCTTTCACTCTCTCTCTCACTCTCTCTCTCTTTCACTCTCTCTCTCTCTTACTCTCTCACTCTCTCTCTTTCACTATCTCTTTCGCTCTCTCTCTCTCACTCTCTTTCTCACTCTCTTTCACTTTCTCTCTTTCTCTCTCACTCTCTCTCTTTCTCTTTCACTCTCTCTCTCTCTCACTCTGTCTTTGTCTCACCCTCTCTCTTTCACTCTCACTCTCTCTCTCTGGTTCATGCCAGTCACGTGCTGGTCGTCACTATTTTCCTCAGTCATCTATCATTAACTTTTTTTCTATAAGACATGTCACTCTTTTAGTCCGTCAAATTCCTTCTTTCCTCTGTCTTCCCCTATCTCTTTGTCCTTTCAGAGTCACTCAGATTCCTTCCTTCATTCCTTCCTTCCGTCCTTCCTTGCTTTCTTTCATTGTTAATATTTCATTATGTTCCTTATTTCCTTCAGTAATTTCATTTTCTCTCTATCCTCCCTTTTATCACCCTTTTTACTTTTTTCTGTCCCTCCTACGTTTTTTTTCCCTTGTTTTATTTATTCCCCTAACATCTACCCGTATGTTGTCTTCTGAGAGAGTTTGGTTGATATCACTGTTTCATCCATATCACACGCAATCATCTCCCTGCATCACACCACATACACATAGATCTTGATCTTAATAACTCACACCACATACACATAGATCTTGATCTTTATAACCCACACAGCATGCACATAGATCTTTCTCTTAATAACTCATACCACATACACATAGATCTTGATCTTTATAACCCACACAGCATGCACATAGATCTTTCTCTTAATAACTCACATCGCATACACATAGATCTTGATCTTAATAACTCACACCGCATTCATATAGATCTTGATCTTAATACCTCACACCACATACACATAGATCTTGATCTTAATACCTCACACCGCATACACATAGATCTTGATCTTTAAAGCTCATACCACATGCACATAGACCACGACCTTTAAAACTCCCACACCACACATCTACACACACATCCTGGTTACCCTCACATTCTTCTCAGCAAGGTAATGTGAAAAGACTGCTTACAAAAACAAAACTAATCGCTTTTGTGTACCACAATCAATCCCCCCTCCCCCCCCCCCAACCATTTCACTACAATCACTTATTTCACTGAGTCTAGAACAATCAAAGTCTTCCTAAATCTTCGGGGTTTCTTCAATCATAGATTGGCGCAGACAAATGACCTCCAGCCGTGAGACAGATTTCTTGTCTGGGACTTAATAAGAAGAGGTAGCTCAAGCGCTGTGAAGGGCTGGGTTGAGTGGACGTGCCTGGTGGGAGATTTGTAGATAATTAAAAACTTGAGTCGATTTCCCGTAGATAAGTTTCAACTTCGATTTTGCTTGAAAGAACATGCGCTGTTGCGACGAGCCTGGATGAGGCTCATAACCCAAAGAAAATGGACGTAGATTAATTATCACTGAATATCAAATTTTGGTTCTTGAATATCATTATCATCATCATCATCATCATCATTGCTTGTCACTCGCTTAGGAGTATAGGCCACGCATAAAGGCATCCCTGTTCTTAGAAGACATCTTCTCTGCTTCCTTCCATGTGTATTCCCTTGTCTCTGAGCACTATCATAATTTCCCTTCTCCAAATAGTTCTATGTCTACCTTGATTTCTTTTTCCCTGAGGATTCCATGTCAGACCCTACCTTGTTATGCTGGTGTCGGGTTTCCTCAGCATGGGTAAATGGCCTCCATTTTCTATACATGATTTGTAGGTTCATAGGTACATACTCTTTCCCAGAACTCCTTGTTCCTGGTCTTGTCCAACCATTTCCCATAGCTCCTTGTTCCTGGTCTTATCCTACCATTTCCCAGAACTCTTTGTTCCTGGTCTTATCCTAACATTTCCCATAGCTCCTTGTTTCTGGTCTTATCTTACCATTTCCCAGAACTCTTTGTTCCTGGTCTTGTCCAACCATTTCCCAGAGCCCCTTGTTCCTGGTCTTATCCTAACATTTCCCAGAACTCTTTGTTCCTGGTCTTATCCTAACATTTCCCAGAGCTCCTTGTTCCTGGCCTTATCCTACCATTTCCCAGACCTCCTTGTTCCTGGTCATGCCCTGCTGTTTGATGCTTCGAATCCTTCTACAGCAGTAGTTTATGAATGTTGGACTAATGAAGTGGATAAATCAATAGCGAAGGCGGCTTCTTGGACTGAAGGCAGTGAATTCTATTCCCGCTGCCGTCGCCCTCCACTCAGTAACGATTCTTGCCAGTTTCTAGTTAGAAAACATCCCAACTTTAAAGGGATAGTTTTTTTTAAAAGGGAGAGAACAGAAGCAATCAAGATCGTGTCAATCATGAAGCTATCACTGACAGCACAAAGCCACCAGGAATGCCAGAAAATCATCAAATATAACTTGGAGCGCGCGCACGGGCAGAAGTTCTCAGATACTTGTGTGACGTATTTTTCTTCTTCTTCTTCTTCTTCTTCTTCCTCCAAAGAGAAGATTGATGACGTTAAAGACCAAAGTTCAGTGATGATCCTACAATGTTTTAACACTTAACAGTTTTTAACTTGAAAATATGCGCAGCCTTTAATGCACCGACAGCTCCCTCTCTCTCTCTCTCTCTTTCTCTCTCTCTGTCTGTTTGTATATGTAGTTTAACCTTAACAGCCTCGCCCTATAAGAAGACATTATCGCCGATCAAAAGCAGGTCACGGAAAGCACATTTTCCAGGTATGTTCTAACCAGGCGTGAGAGTTTTCTAAAAGAAAAAAAAAAATTACCTTCACCGGCGAAGTTCTCCCCTCCCTTCCCCCCCCCCCCCCCCCCCAATCCTTCTCTTCTTACGTGAAGTTTATTTCTCCGTGCGTAAAAATGACAGAACTTAGCACCGACCCAGCTGATCGGAATGAAGGCAGCAAGTTCTGACCACTCCATCCCAGCTGACGTCTGTTCTGGAAGTCCTCTCCAGTTAAACAGAGCAGATAGCACTGAGATATCTCGGTACACCTCATATATATCTTAGTAAATTACTCATTTACCTGGAATACATCGGTGTTCTGGGCAATGAAAGAGCAGACAGATTGGCTAGTTTGATCACCATAGATAATGGTCAGCCGATATATTTGTTAGTTTGATCACCATAGACGATGACCAGCCGATGGATTTGTTAGTTTGATCACCATAGATAATGGACAGCCGATGGATTTGTTAGTTTGATCACCATAGACGATGACCAGCCGATATATTTGTTAGTTTGATCACCATAGACGATGACCAGCCGATGGATTTGTTAGTTTGATCACCATAGACGATGACCAGCCGATGGATTTGTTAGTTTGATCACCATAGATAATAGACAGCCGATGGATTGGCTAGTTTAATCACCATAGATAATGGACAGCCGATGGATTTGTTAGTTTGATCACCATAGATAATGGACAGCCGATGGATTGGCTAGTTTAATCACCATAGATAATGGACAGCCGATGGATTGGCTAGTTTAATCACCATAGATAATGGACAGCCGATGGATTTGTTAGTTTGATCACCATAGATAATGGACAGCCGATGGATTGGCTAGTTTAATCACCATAGGTGATGGCCAGCCGATGGATGGTGCCGACATTGTCAATGCCCTCAGAGAGCTTAGAGGAGCGGAGGACTTTGAGAGGTGTGACCTGACTCCGCTGTGTTGGATGTACGAGCTGAGAGTGAAGAACGGCAAGGACAGAGCGGTACCCCCGGTTGGAGAGAGGAATCGTCAGACAGCACCGAAATGACACACTTACATGCTGAGGGATAAACTAAGGAGGAGGTAATCTGAGCACCTATGACGTGTCCGGAGTGTAATGATGATGATCCATCTACAAACATAACATAACATAACATAACATAACATAACATATCAGTAACGTAATCATAACACCTCATATAAAGCCCGTAGTTGTAATGGTATTTTGTGCCTTAGACAAAGCTAGCAACTTGTGCCCCGCCCTCTTTCCCCCCTACATCTTTCTCTCGCTCTCTCTCTCTCGCTTTCTCTCTCGCTTTCTCTCTCTCCCTCTCGCTCTCTCTCTTGCTCTCACTCTCTCTCTCGTTCTTTCTCTCTCGCTATCTCTTGCTCTCTCTCTTGCTCTCACTCTCTCTCTCTCGCTCTCTCTCTTGCTCTCACTCTCTCTCATTCTTTCTCTCTCGCTCTCTCTCTTGCTCTCACTCTCTCTCTTGCTCTCACTCTCTCTCTTGCTCTCTCTCTTGCTCTCACTCTCTCTCTCATTCTTTCTCTCTCGCTCTCTCTCTTGCTCTCTCTCTTGCTCTCACTCTCTCTCTCTCGTTCTTTCTCTCTCGCTCTCTCTCTTGCTCTCACTCTCTCTTTCGCTCTCTCTCTTGCTCTCACTCTCTCTCTCGCTCTCTCTCTCTTTTGCTCTCACTCTCTCTCGTTCTTTCTCTCTCGCTCTCTCTCTTGCTCTCACTCTCTCTTTCGCTCTCTCTCTCGCTCTCTCTCTTGCTCTCACTCTCTCTCTTGCTCTCTCTCTTGCTCTCTCTCTCTCGTTCTCTTTCTCGCTCTCTCTTGCTCTCACTCTCTCTTTCGCTCTCTCTCTCTTGCTCTCACTCTCTCCCTCTCTCTCGCTCTCTTTCTCCCTCTCTCTCTCTCTCTGAACCTTAAGTGCCCAGGGCACATAGGGCTTCCGCAAGGTTTTTCCACAAATGCCTGTTCTTCGCCTTTTTTTTCCGCTCTTGCCCAGGTGAGCCCTCTATTGCTCAACATCCTCTCTAAACAGTAAAGCTAAAAATGTAGTCCTTAAAGATTCGAACTACTTCCATTTTACGTCTAAGCCATGGCCGGGTACACAACGACGATAAAAAAAAGAAGTACCGAGCCCGTATATAACTTAACTCTGTCCACACCCTTTTCCAGAATGAACGATCTGGTAGCTGCATATGCAGTTTTCATTTACACTTCACCCTTTCGCATAAGGGCATATCACTGCAGATTACTGAGCCACCTACATCGGTTCAAAATGTCTCACACAGACGAGTGTCCATGTGGCAGTTGAGTCCAGACTCCAGAACATGTCCTTCAAGAGTGCCCAAACCGTGCAGACCTGAGGTGTGAGACATGGCCAGAGGACACAAGCTTGGGGTAAAAGTTTTGGGGGCTCCTATCGGGATCTGGAGAGGACTAAGGAGCTTTGCCATGTCGACAGGGATCAGGATCTGAAGTGACCAACAAACTCGAACGCAGAAGAAGATGAAGATTTACGCTTCACAAGGACCTCTGATGTGGAGCCTATGCAGAAATTCTATACCCAAGAATAGTCCAGCAGGGATATCTATGTTCAAGGATTAGAAGAACTACTTCATTTGTTGCTCTTCTCCTCATTTTATCTTGTCCTTGGAACTGCGTGCTTGATGTTCTTTGCAACAAATGCGATGAGGGTACTTTGGCATAGGATCGCATCGGATTATGACAGCGGGTATTTTTCTTTTTTCCCAGTCCTTGAGTAGAAATAATAGGGCGTGTGATATTTCTTTAGCAGACTCCACTACCAAGGAGACTATGGCGATCCCTGCCAAGTCTGTTTCTGGAGATGTCAGCAGGGGGATGTAGGGGAGCAGGGTCTTTGTCAGCTATGGTTCGCCAAACCTGACGCTGGCATGTCTGCTGTGAGTGGCTGATTGCCAAACCGGGCGATATCTTCACCCCCGCCCCCCTCCCCCCACTAAACTGCCACAGGGAAGAGATAACGTCTCAGGTGAGATTCACAATCTTGAAATATTCTTGAGGTTCGTCAGAGATCGTTGGGTAAATAATCATCAAGAGATTAATGTTCTTCTGCTCTTCGCCTGTTCTGAACGCTGTGTATTCGCACACACACATTTGGCTGCGCTCACACAATATGCGAGCTTGTGGATAGTCACATGTCACGTGAACACATACATGAGTCCCTTCGGAGATGAAGATGCTGTTTGGTTTGGCAAATCAGCGACCCACAGGTGACATGCTGGCGTCAATGCTGGCAAACCATAGCCGACCAAGACCCTGTCCAAACTCTCCTTTTTCTACCCTCAGTAACAGGCCTAGCCTGGCTAATTGGGCAGGACATGATCTTAAGACAAAGAAAATTCAACCATTTTAGAGTCGATACTTTCAGACATCATCATCATCGTCATCATCGTCATCGTCAGGTGCCGTGCCGACTGGCGTTGCCTATTATGCTTCTCCAAAGTACACGATCCTTCATGCAGGCCATCAGCTCAGTTGGTGATCTCCTCTCACACCATCTCGTCAGACTGTCCAGTATCATTTCTCTCGGGTCTTCCCCTGGCTTTTCTTCCCTCCATTTTTCCTGTTGTTACAATATTTTCAATGCCACTTCTTCTTACTGCATGTACTATGAAAGTACATTGTCTCTCTCTCTCTCTCTCTCTCTCTCCCTCTCTTATGTTTTAGACAAGATTTTTTGTCTCTCTCCAGGTCTTCTCATACATTCTTCATTAGTTATTTTTGCTGTCCAGGGAATTCACAACATTCTTATAATAAACCACATTTCTGCTGCTTCCAATGATTTTTGTGCAAACCTGCCTACTGTCCATGATTCACTTCCATATAATAAGGCAGGCTTTTAGTATTGCATTTTAGGACTCGTTTTCCAACATTCATTGATAAGGATGTGTTGCATAATATGTTTCTCATTCTCTGAAATGCAGTCTTTGCTTGGCCTATTTTGTTCTGCATTTTCTATTTGAAGTTATTACTGCTCCAATGTATTTAAATTTCTGCACCATTATAATAGTTCCGTTTAATTCAATACTGCATGTTGGTGGATTCTGTTTCTTAGATATAACCATAGTCTCTGTCTTTTTGATGTTCAAAGTAAGGCCTTTCTGTTCACTTTCTTTGGCGACTTTATCCAAGAGATTTTACAGGTCTTGTTGGTTCTCAGCTATGAGTACTGTGGCGTCACCATTTCTAAGGATGTTAATATTGTATTCTCTAATTTTTATGCCTGGTTCTGTGATGATTGTTCTTAGGATATTCTTTCTGTACAGAGAAAAAAGGTCTGGAGATAGTACAAATCTTTGTCGCACCCCTTGTTTTATAGGTTGATATTTTCCAGTTCTATTTTCAACGCGAACTGCTTCTTCTTGATGGCAGTATAGATGTTTTAAAATCCTCAGGTCTTTTCCGTCTGTACTGATGTCTTCAAGCATTTTAATAATCTCACTGTGCTTCACCTTGTCGAATATCCTGGTGTAATCAATGAAGCATAAGTAGAGATCTTTCTGTACTTCTAAAGCTCTTTCTGTTAGTGTTCGCGAAGCATAAATGGCATTGTGTGTTCCCTTTCCTTCAACAAATCCAAACTGTTCATCTGCTATTTCCATTTTTATCTTTTTCCTTGTTCTTCTCGTGATAATTCTCAGAAGTAGCTTTGTTATGTGACATGAGAGGCTGATAGTCTGGTGGTCATCATATTCCTTTGGACCTGGTTTCTTAGGTAGTGCTATAAACGTGGATTTAAGCAGGTCACTGGGCATATAACCACTGTTGTAAATGTCATTCAGTAACTTGGTTATTATTTTTATTCCTATCTCCTCAAGTTCCTCTATTTCTTCTATTGTTATATTATCAGACCCAGTCGCTTTTCCTTTCCTCATGTGTTTGGTGGCATCTATGATTTCATCTTCAAGTATTGGCGGTCCATCACAGTTTTCAATATCTGGTGTTAATTCTGGTCTTTCTCCTCCATATAGCTCATGGATGTACTCTGTCCATCTGTCCATTAACATTTTACCTTGTTTTGATTTCAGGCATCCTGTGGTATATTTTGTTTTCCTGCCTGTGAGTTCACTAATTCGTTTGCGCATGTTTTTGCTGTCTTTATTATGAGAGTCCTCTATTTGTCTGCACTGTTCTTTTAACCACACTTCCTTTGCTTCTCTGCATTTGCGTCTTATTTCTTTATTTATCTTGCTATATTTTTCTTGGTTATTTTTACTCCTCCTCCTCTTGTCCATCAGTACTAAGATGTCGTCTGTCATCCATTTATTTTTAGGGGCTTCTGTTTTTTTGGTGGTATTATCTCCTTAACAGTTTGGTGGATAGAACCTCTTAACATTGCCCATTGTTCATATATACTATTTATCTCTGTTATTGCATTGTATCTATTTGTTATAATAACTTTGTATTGTTCTCGCAGTTCTTGGTCATTTTTAAGGAGTTATGAACTCAGTTTGATGTTTCTCACTTTTCTGCCTGCTTTCTTTAGCTTTATTCTAATTTTTCCACAGAGTGGGTCATTGTCACTATTGCAGTCAGCTCCTGACATGGTTTTTGTTGTCAGTAATACATTCCGGAATCGTTTCTAAATTATTCTATCTGGTTAAAAGTCTTTTTCTCTGAGCTGCAGCACGTTGCCAGTCTTCGGGGATGTTATTTAAACCAGGTGTTTCCTACAACCATGTTATGTATTCTTGCCTATTCAATTAATTTACTACCTCTATCATTTCTCTTCCCCAGTCCGTAATCACCAACAATGTCTGAAGTTCTTCCATAACCAACTCTGGCATGCATTAAAAAGTAACTTTGTGTTACTCTATGTGTTTCATGGCTGCCTCTATGTCATTATAAAATAGCTGTACATCTTCTTCAGAACTATCAGCTGTTGCAGTGTACACTTGTATAATATTTATGTTCACTGGTCGTCTTTTCAGTTGGGCTAGTAAGACTCAGTCCAAGATGTTCAAATATCCTACAATTGTCCTTGCTGTTTGATCATCAAATATTAAACCTACTCCTCGTTCATGTTTCTCACATCCTGAATATATTATTGTTTATTTATCAGAGTTTATCTTCCCTGAACCTGCCTATCTAACTTCACCCATTCCTAATATGTTGATCTTCACCCTTTCCATTTCCCTTTTTACATTTTCTAATTTTCCAGGCTGGACTAACATTCAATGTTGCTATTTTGAACTTGTTAGTTTTGCCACCAGTAGCTTGATGACGATCTGGCCTCACCTGTGGCTCGTGAGCTGCCCTACCGGACGAAGCTGTTCCAGAGGAACATCCATTAACGCTGTTCATGGTGAGCCTATTACTTTGTATAAGCATGCCTATTCTTGGGTGCTACAACAGGTGACGGTAAACGGTTAACCCTCCCCCACCCCCATCCCACCCCCGTTTCCATTTTATTAAGCCATTTTCGGGGTGCGATGTTAGGTAGGTATTTTCAAGACCTTCGACACACGAAAGTGTGATTTGGTCGGATCATATCTGGCCGCATTTACCGTCCCAGAATTCTCCGGCACCCATTTCTAGAGGCTGGGTGGACCCCTGGGTCTTTCTGGTGTGGTGGTACCAGAGAACGTCCTAAAATGAACCTGTTTTATTATATGGAAGTGAATAATGAACAATAGGCAGGTCTGCACAAAAGTCATTGGAAGCAGTAGAAATGTGGTTTATTAGAAGAATGTTGCGAATCCCCTGGACAGCAAAAACAACTAATGGAGAATGTTTGAGAAGAGCTGGAGAGACCAAAAATCTTGTTAAATAAAAAAAAAATATATATATATATAAGAGAGAGACAATGTACTTTCATAGGACATGCAATGAGAAGATGGGGCATTAAAAATATTATAACAGGAAAAAATAGAGGGAATAAGAGCCAAGGGAAGATGGAAAGAAATGATACTGGACAGTCTGATGGGATGGTGTAAGAGGAGATCACCAACTGGGCTGATGGCCTGCATGAAGGATGGGGTACTCTGGAGAAGCATATAGGCCAACGGCAGTCGGCACGACACCTGTTGATGATGATTATGGTACCAGAAAAAGTCAGGTAAGGTCAGTCTACATATTTTATACGAAAGACTGAAAAGTCACTGCGTGTCCTATTCTCTGGCAGAAAATTTCTGTTATACATTTCCCTGTAGGAGACAAAACATTGACTGACAATACCCTGTCAATGTAAGATCCGATACTGTCTACGTTACTTGCTCTGTAAATATTTGCAGTAATTACTGAATCACCTGGGACAGCTCAGATTGTTGGTGTTACTTATACATTCGTGACCAGAAACGTTGGCTGCGGTTTCTGGTCGTGTTGGCAACCATACCTCGAGGCTTTTGATAAACATGGCGGATATCACGTGCTGTGTTAGAAGTTCCAATATCGTGACTTCTAGACTCCGTTATTGAATTCTTTAGAAAATGTTATCCCTTTGACCTCATTTCCTGAAGCGACCGTCCGTTTACCGTATTTCCCGCCATATAAGATGCACTGGCACATAAGACAGGCCGTCATATAAGATATTGCCGTGTATAAGGCGCGTCGTCATATAAGACGTTGCCGTGTATAAGACGCGCTGTCATATAAGACGTTGCCGCTTATAAGACGCTCAAATAATCTGGTAAGCAATATTTTAGAACCAAAATTAAAAATCACTCATTTTCCATGAATTTCATAACCCTTCCCTTGTCATTACGGATTAGGTCCAAGACGGTTTGCTGCAACATATTCTACCAAATTCTTAAGCAAAACATGCAGTTAATATTATTAATACTGGCGTATCCGCTCTCATACTTAATCTGTGTGGGCTAACTTGAGTGATGTTTACTGACTAGTTCACAAACTATGCTAATGTCGGAGCGATACAGGCCTATGCATCTATAACTCATGGAACCTCGTAGAATGAGCACAATTTATACCGAAACTTCAATTATCCGGTATGATTTTTTTTAATGTTATAAACAACAGCCCACGGCCTGGTTGTTATAAACAACAGCTTACGTTATAACCAACAGCGCACGTTATAACCAACAGCCCACATTATAACCAACAGCCCAAGTTATAACCAACAGCGCACGTTATAACCAACAGCCCACATTATAACCAACAGCCCAAGTTATAACCAACAGCGCACGTTATAACCAACAGCCCAAGTTATAACCAACAGCGCACGTTATAACCAGCAGCCCACATTATAACCAACAGCCCACATTATAACCAACAGCGCACATTATAACCAACAGCCCAAGTTATAACCAACAGCGTACGTTATAACCAACAGCCCATGTTATAACCAACAGCCCACATTATAACCAATAGCCCACGTTATAACCTACGGCCCACATTATAACCAACAGCCCACGTTATAACCAACAGCCCACGTTATAACCAACAGCCCACATTATAACCAACAGCGGACGAATGTTTGTCTACGCAAAGAGCGACCCAGACACATTTTGGAGTGTAATACCAGCAGAAATGTTCACTGAATTCCGTTATGTTGCCTGTAATTTACCACTATTATTGCAGCGAAAACTACCACACAAGGGAAAAGAACTGGGATACAATTGTCATTGTGGAACCAATTGGAAGATGTTGACTTCGCAGATGATGTGGCACTTCTGGCACACAACCACACATAAATGCAAGAGAAACTTAAGAGATCTTAAACAAGAATTCAGCTTAATTGGGACTATATATTATCAGACAAAACAACAACAACAACAAACAAAGATAATGAAAGTAATAGTGCAAGCAATAGCCTCGTGATAATCAATAGAGTGCCAATTGAGGAAGTAGACTATTTCACGTATTTAGGCACCATAGTGGATACATACGGGGGAACGGAAAAGGAAGTTAAAACTAGAATAACCAAAGCCAGGACAGCATTTATCCAGCTAAACAAAATATGATCATCTAAGAACATCAAAACAAGAACCAAACTTGTTTTTTTTTAATACAAACGCAAAAACAGTCCTGCCATATAGTTTAGAGACATGGGTTATGACCAAGACAATACAACAGAGGATACAAACATTCATGAACTACTGCTTGAGGAGGATTTTAAACATTAAATGGCAAGGACAAGATCAGGAACGAGGAGATCTTGGAAAGGGCAGGACAAGAACCTTTGAACCTACAAATCATGTCTAGGAGGTGGAAGTGGATTGGCCACACTCTGAGGAAACCAGACATCTGCATAACAAACAGGCACTGACATGGAATCCTCAAAGAAATAGAAAACGAGGAAGACCTAGACTTACTTGGAGAAGAGAAATGATGGCAGTGCTCAGAGACAAGGGATATACGTGGAAGTAAGCAGAGAATAATTCCAAGAACAGGGATGACTGGAGAGCCATTATCTGTGGCCCATGCCCTCAAGGGAGTGAAAGATGATGATGATGATGATGATTACAGCAAATGCGGTAAGCAAGGTACTAGTTACACACGTACAAACCGGACACAAAGAATAAACAATATCATCCACCCGGGTCTTTAAACACGTGTGCTTAAGTAATAATCCGCTACAGGTAATCTCTACCCCAAGGTCTACCCAAAAATAAACCATCAGGGTGTAGGAAGAAAGGTGCGTTTAAGAGGAGAGTTTTTTTGGCACAAAAGTGTATCCTTTATTGCGGGAAATACGGTATATTTGTCAGTGGATACTTGTCAAAAAAGAAAAAAAAAACAATTACTGTCCCATATATTTTGTGGCCCGTTCTATCCGTTATTGCTGTGCTGACAAGTGTAGTTTGTCACATCAAAAAGAAGTAAAAAGGTCGTGTGGACGTATAGGGGAAGTGTAGTTTAGGTTTATATTTCACCTCACCTCTCAGTACTTTAGAGACGGCATGGTTGGCTGAGTTGGTCAGAGACGGCCAGGTTGGGTGAGTGGTTAGAGACAGCCTGGTTGGGTGAGTGGTTAGAGACAGCCTGGTTGGTTGAGTGGTTAGAGACGGCCTGGTTGGGTGAGTGGTTAGAGACGGCCTGGTTGGGTGAGTGGTTAGAGACAGCCTGGTTGGTTGAGTGGTTAGAGACAGCCTGGTTGGCTAAGTAGTTAGAGACGGCCTGGTTGGCTAAGTGGTTAGAGACGGCCTGGTTGGTTAAGTGGTTTGAGACGGCCTGGTTGGGTGAGTGGTTAGAGACGGCCTGGTTGGCTGAGTGGTTAGAGACGGCCTGGTTGGCTAAGCGGTCAGAGACGGGCTGGTTGGCTGAGTGGTTAAACCACTGTCATTTTTGTCAAATGTAATGTCAGGTTGGTGGACGGATTGGGACATGGAGATCTCTGGCGGGGATGAGGAAAGTCTGGTGTGAAACCAACGAATCCAGGACGTGACAAGCCTATGGGTCTTTACAACAATGGCTATCAGAATGAAGTAAACAAAACAGAGCCAGCAGACTATAGGTGGTGGGGAATGGATATCGTTGAAGCACTCATCTGATTCCTCATCCCAGAGTCGGAGTGTCTCTGTGGAACTGTCTCTAAGCCATCTGGCCACCCAGCGTTGCATGCTGGATATGACATTGGAGAAGGGGCTTAAGTACAGCCACCAGAGGCCGGAAAACAAAGTTTTGGCCAGGCCAGCCTACATCACTGTCTTCATGGCAGTCCGAGCAAGACCACAGTCTGCCCTAGCAAGGAAAGGTGCTGAAGTCGGAGGTACCCAGCCAAAAATTAGGGTACCACGCATCATCGCCAGTGTGCGTATGAAGAAGAAGAAGAATTCTCTTGAAAGAATCCTTTTGATCATTTGTTTCTTAGCTGTGTCAGCGTCCTTTGTTACGGCCTTCTTACAGAAAATTATGGTTTTTTATCTACAAAGACTGGACTTTTAAACAACAGATTATGGTAGTTACTCATTTCTTTCTTTCTTTCCTTTCTTTCGTTCTTTCTTTGTTTCCTTCTTTACTTTCTTTCTTTCTTTCGTTCCTTCTTCCCTTTCTTTCTTTCTTTTTTCTTTCTTTCCTTTCTTCCTTTCCTTTCTTTCTTTCCTTTCTTTCCTTTCTTTCTTTCTTTCTCTTTTCCTTTTCTTTCTTTCTTTTCTTTCTTTCTTTCTTTCCATTCTTTCTTTCCTTTCTTTCCTTCTGTCCTTTCATTCCTTCTGTCTTTTCTTTCCTTCTTTCCTTTCTTTCTTTGTTTCCTTTCTCTCTTTCTTTCCTTCTTTCTCTCTTTCTTTCCTTCCTAACTTCTTTCCTTTCTTTCTTTCCTTCTTTCCTTTCTTTCTTTCTTTCCTTCTTTCCTTTTTTTCTTTCTTTTCTTTGTTTCTTTGTTTCTTTCCTTCTTTTCTTTCTTTCTTTCTTTCTTTCTTTCGTTTTTTCCTTTATTTCTTTCTTTCTCTGTTTCTTTAGTTTACATCTTTCTTTTTTCTTTCTCTGTTTCTTTAGTTTACATCTTTCTTTTTTCTTTCTCTGTTTTTTTTTAACCTCCCATTTTCTTTCTCTCTTTCCTTCTTTCTTTCTTTCTTTCTTTTTTCTAGAGTATTCATCTATGCAGCGAAGGATTTTTTAATTGCATTTTTTAGGCAGTTGTATTTTAGAGATGTCACACGGAATTAGTAGCCTGCTTTGTTTGATTTTCTTAAATTTTCTCAACATATCTTCTTCTTCTTCTTTTTCTACTTCATCATCAGTTGTTTCATTTAAAATGGCGAGATATGTCTGAACCGATCTTCCGGGACGAAGTTCCAGAGTTCCTGCACGTTTTCCAAGCAATTCCATTAGATTTCCCTTCAGATCTAATTTCCTCTGGCCAGGTCATCAACGCTGCCGCACCTGAAGTAGACAGAAAGTCTGGCAGTGTTTATTTTATAGTTTGGATTATATTTCTTAAACCTTCCCTCTTGTTTTAATTTGTTTACAAAATCAATCAATCAATCAATCAATCAATCCATCCATCCATCCATCCATCCATCCATCCACCTACCCACCCGTCTGCCTGCCTGCCTGCCTGTCTGTCTGTTTATCTATCTATCTATCTATCTATCTATCTATCTATCTATCTATCTATCTATCTATCTATCTATCTATCTATCTATCTATCTATCTTGTCTGTCTGTCTGTCTGTCTGTCTGTCTATCTATCTATCTATCATTAAACGTCATGACAATTTAGAGAAGACCATATTGGAAGGATACATAATGGGAAAAAGAAAAAGAGGAAGACTAACACGAAGATGGCTGCAAGAAATCGTTGACGATCTGCAAATGGACGCAGCAGCAGCAGGCCATCTTGCTCACAACCGAGAGGCCTACAGGAGTGCTGTCTGGGAGGCAAGGTTCCGCAAGGGACATGCAAATGAATGAATGAATGAATGTTCTCCGTATCTATTTTCTGCCATTTCATTTATCTGCCTACATTTCTATATGTCTTTCTTACAGAGTATCTGTAGCATTCTCCGACTCTCTTTGTCCTCTGCCAGACCATTCTTTACATGTTCATGTCTTGATTGTAATATGTTAATCTACTTCAAAACACTAGAGCGCAGCCACATACCCACATCCACACACCCACACAAAAAAAACCCTCTCCACATCTGCTCCTACTTTGCACCAATTTCCAGTACGTACGTACTTTCTGGAAAACCAACTTTCGGAAAGATTACTCTCGGCGCTCGGGGGGGGGGGGGGGGCTACAGGATACCTGTACTCCCCCCCCCCCCTTTCTAAACCTTGCATACTTCAGTTCCCATTATTTGAAGCTAGTTACCTCCTGCTTGTGCTTTTCATCAAGCCGGCGGTGTAGTTTCCCTTACATTCTTAGAGGCGGCCATCTGGTCATTGCTTGTCATGGCATCTGATGCTGGATTGCCCATGTTATTATTTGCTTATATTTCTCCAGGGCATGGATAGATGGATGGATGGATGGATGCCATGGTTGGTTGGTTGATTAGATATACAGGCAGACAGACAGACAGACAGACAGATAGATAGACAGACAGACAGACAGACAGACAGACAGACAGACAGACAGACAGACAGACAGATAGATAGATAGATAGATAGATAGATAGACAGACAGACAGACAGACAGACAGACAGACAGACAGGCAGATAGATAGATAGATAGATAGATAGATAGATAGATAGATAGATAGATAGATAGATAGATAGATAGATAGATAGATAGATAGATAGATAGATAGATAGATAGATAGATAGATAGACAGACAGACAGACTTTGCTGCTATCGTCATGCTAAACGATGAGAATTTCAGTGGCTTTTCTAGCCAACGATGAAGACAGATGAAGAAGATAGATGTTCTTCAAAAGCTTTGGTGTATCTGCAAACAGAAAACCCATTCACATGCAAGAACTGGGAAAAATCATCAGCAATTACCGTCCTTAAACCAGTAAAGTCCCTCCGTAGATTTTACAAGTCCCATGGCCTCCTATATATGAAATATGTACGCGAGAGATGACAACTGACAAAACAAACAAGGCAATTGAAATATGTATCAATGAGGAAAAACTGGAAGAAGTGGAGAGTTTTGAATATCTTGGATCACTGCTAACTAGTAGTGGAGATACAATGAGGGAAATTAAAAGGAGGACATCTATCGCTCTTCAGAAAGTAAAACAAATGAAGAATCTGTGGAGAGGAGCAGACAGAACCACAAAAATAAGATTTTTAAGGGCATGCATCTTTCCCATCGCAACATATGCCTGTGAGACCTGGACACTTAACAAAACAGCGGAGAAACACATAAATGCCTTTGAATGTAAATGCTACAGAAGAGTTCTCCAAATATCGTGGACACAAAAAAGAACAAATATATCCATACTACAAGAGCTTAATATTGAAGAAGGCTGGCTAGTAAAGAGGATTAAAGAGAGAAAACTTAAATATTTTGGACACATTAAACGCCATGATAATTTAGAGAAGACCGTCTTGGAAGGATACATAATGGGAAAAAGAAAAAGAGGAAGACCGAAACGAAGATGGCTGCAAGACATCGTTGACGATCTGGAAATGGATGCAGCAGCAGCAGGCCATCTTGCTCACAACCGAGAGGCCTACAGGAGTGCTGTCTGGGAGGCAAAGTTCCGCAAGGGACATGCAAAGGAGTGAATGAATGAACGCGAGAGAAGCCAGTACGGACCTAGTGGATTCTGTTCCTTATAACTTCGCATTCTCAGTTACCGTTATTATTCATCGTTAATTACCCCCAGCCCATAATTTGTTAAGGCAGTTTTGTGGTAGTGTGACTGGCTGTACTGTGTTTGATCTGGTACAACGTGCGTCTCATATGCGTGCACCCTACCCACATACATACATACATACACACACTCACTCACACGGGCTCACGTGTTTTAGTTTCGTTGCTGCGATTTGTAAACAGAGCCCAGCGTTGTATGGTTTGATTTCGACAAAAAAAAAAATTTAACCCCACATACTAGACAAAGTACTTCAGATGTGTGAGAGAATGACTGATCTCTATTTCCAAAGGGTTAAGAATTGAGCATATCTACATTCTGCCCTATATCGAAAAAGCGAATAGAAGATGACGGCGACTCTAAGTAAGAAGGACAATCTCATAGACACGAGGGGGGCGGCGCTCTATCAACTAGGCCACTTTGCATCCTTGGATATATTTGCAGTAGCTTTCCTTGAAAATACAGCTGCCGAAAAGACAATAAGTCTATCAATCAATCAATCTAGTGCCCAAGCGTGACGTGGCGTAGGCGATCATTTCTCTCCACAATTCCCCGTCTTCAGACTTAATTATGAAATCCGCTGGTGACTTCCTTCCTAGCCACACTGACAGCCCATCCAGTAACTGCTCGCTCTGTCTTCCTTTGTCTCTTCTTCCCTCAATTTTTCTACTTGCCACAGCGTGTTCCAATTTTCCTCTTCTTAAAAAATGTCCTACAAATCTCGTTTGTCCGCCTCTGATCTTTGGCTGTAATTTCCCTTTTAAATCCAGCCTCTTTTAAGACTTCTTCTTTGGTTTTCTCAGCTGTCCATTGTACCTTCAATATCTTCCTTATGAATCACATTTCCATCCCCTCCATTTCTCGCTGTACTCTTATTCATTCTCATACTCATTATTCTAGCAGTTTACAGAAATAAAATACACAGCCGCAGGCAGGCAGGCAGGCAGGCAGGCAGGCAGGCAGGCAGGCAGGCAGGCAGGCAGGCAGGCAGGCGGGCGGGCGGGCGGGCGGGCGGGCGGACGGACGGACGGACAGACAGACAGACAGACAGACAGACAGACAGACAGACAGACAGACAGACAGACAGACAGACAGACAGACAGACAGACAGACAGACAGACAGATAGATAGATAGATAGATAGATAGATAGATAGATAGATAGATAGATAGATAGATAGATAGATAGATAGATAGATAGATAGATAGATAGATAGATACAACAGGCGTTCAGAAAGTAACCACACAATTTTCTCAGGAGCTGTTTATTCAAAAAGCATGAAATTTATATACAATATACATAGATATGTCATGTAAACATCGGTATTACTCAACATAATCCCCATAAACTTCTACGGCTTTACGCCAGCGTGAAAAAAAGTGCGTGTACTCCTAGCCCGTACCAGACTTTCTCTTGATTATGTAGCATTTCTTCGCTGCATGAATCACTCATTCGTTATCTTCAAATCTTACCCCTCGGAGTGCATCTTTAAGTGGACCAAACAGATGGAAATCAGAGGGTGCCAAATCAGGACTATAGGGTGGATGGGGTAGTACAGTCCAACCCAATTTGGTGATTGCTTCCTGTGTTGCCAGACTTGTGTGAGGGCGTGCATTGTCGTGAAGGAAAAGCAGGTCTGCTGGATTCTTGTGGCGCCGAACTCTGCGAAAACGTTGATTGAGTTTTTTCAATGTCTTAATGTAAGCTTGCGAACTGGTTGTCTCTCCTCTTGACATAACATCCATCAGAATCACACGTTCAATGTCCCAAAAGACCTTTCTAGCTTAAGGAGTTGCCTTGAATTTATTTCTTTCTGGTGATTGCGGATGATGCCTCCCCACTGACTGTCTTTGTGTCTCAGGTTCAAAATGATGTGCCAAGGTTTCATCACCTGTTACGATCTTAGCCAGAAAGTTCTCTCCCTCAGCATTGAAACGCTCCAACAATTCAGAAGAAATTGCTTTCCTTTGCAATCGATGTTCATTTGTGAGACTTCGAGGAACCCATCTTGCGCAAACCTTAGAAAATCCGAGAGCTTTTATAACTACTTTTGCACTACCATTGCTGACTGACAGCTTTAAGGCCAATTGTTGCGTAGTGATACGCCTATCAGTGAGAATAATGCCTTCAGCGCATTTCAACATTTCTGCCTTGATGGCTGTGGCAGGACGTCCACAGCGCGACCGATCATGCAACTCCTTATCTTCATTTATTGATTCTTTGATTCTCTGAACCCATCGATTGACTGTACTCCTGTCAACTGTAAAACTTCCATACACATCACACAGACGCTTGTGAATGTTCACAAAAATTTCCTTCTTTACGACGGGAAATTCTATCACAATTCTCTGCTTGCGAACATGCTCCATTTCAACGGTTAGGGCAGCCATATTCTTTGGCCGGTTGCGGTGCAAGTTGGTTCACAGAATTGGCACATGCCATATTTAAAGTTTGCAAAATTTTAAGCTTCTATCTTCATTATTAGTTGACAAAAAATCGATGTGGTACATTACTTTCTGAACGCCACTGGATGGATGGATGGATGGATGGATGGATGGATGGATGGATGGGGATGGACGGATGGATGGATGGATGGATGGATGGATGTGGTGCATTACTTTCTGGACGGACGGACGGACAGAGACAGACAGACAGACAGAAGACAGACAGACAGACAGACAGACGGACGGACGGACGGACGGACGGACGGACGGACGGACGGACAGACAGACAGACAGACAGACAGACAGACAGACAGACAGAGACAGACAGACAGACAGACAGATAGATAGATAGATAGATAGATAGATAGACAGGCAGTTTTTCCTTTGCTGTTGAGAATGCCAAAGTTAATCGAGAAACGATCTGAAGAAGTCAAATAAGAAATCATAAAGAGGTTTATATACATTACATTAGCAACATCAGATATTCCTCTACTTACGATGGTTCGATTTACGACATTTTGACTTTACAGTGCTGCAAAAGCGGTAATTCGAATTCTGAATTTTGATCTTTTTCCGTGCTAGCGATGTATGGGACGATATTCTCTTTCTCTCTCAGCTTTGCTCTCGTTCTGATGAACATCAAGATCAGTTTCACAAACGATTCATCTTTTAGCCGTTGTTTTTCTTAATTCTTTTTATTCAAAATGCTTGGAATCTGGCATTTTGAGGGATTACAGCAAGTAAGAAATAATCCCAAGATGCAGAATGACATTTATTTGCATTGAGAACATCACAATGTCTGCCTCGTTCTCGAGTATTCGTTGAATGCGTGGTTAAGGATCGTAGATGCAATGTCTTCTAGCAGCTTTTCTTGAGCCTCACCAAAGAGAAAGAGAGAGAAAGAGAAGAGAAAGAGAAGAGAGAGAGAAGAGAAGAGGATAGAGTGAGAAGAGGAAGAGGAGGAGTAAGAGAAGGAGGAAGAAGAAGAAAAAGGAAGAGGAGAAGGAAGAGGAGGAAAAAGAAAAGGAAGAAAAAGATGAGGAGGATGATGAGGAAAAGGAGAAAGAGGCGGAGAAGAAGGATGAGGATGAGAAGAAGAAGGATGAGGATGAGGAGAAGAAGAAAGAGGAGAAGGATAAGAAGAAGAAACGGAGGAAAAAGAAGAAGTCTAACTGTGGACTAATGTAAGTGTTCTGAGCTCGCTTAAGGTAGGCTAGGTTGTGCTATGATTTTCAGTAAGTTTCCATGTGGTAAACGAATTTTCGATTTACGGTATTTTCGATTTGCGTTTAAACAATTTCTTTTCGTCGTAAATCAAGTATCCCTAGCCTGAAATAGACGACAGACACCTGATATAATCATTCGTGAAGGATTTGTCTACAAAAATGAGGAAACCTGTTCTTCACTTAAAGACGGCCTCATTTTCTAGTTGTTAATCAAGTTAGTGAATGATGGAAAACAACCTGAACTACAGAAGACAAACCGGATTCCTTGGAGAGAAAATGTTTGCTTAGGATTAGACGAAGTTGTTTGGCCAAAATATTATAAGAAATAACACATTTTGGCAGAAACGCAGATGACGTAGTTGAATCTGATGACTGGGGAAAGAATATGGCGATGACTGGGGCATATACTCCAGATGATTGATGACTCCTTACCTTAAAAATAGCACTAAAATGGACACCATTGGGGTGCACGAGTAAGGGTAGACCAAAGGAGACATGGAGAAGAACAACAGAGAGGATGTTGAGCAACAGAGTGCTCACCTGGGGCAAGAGCGGAAAGAAAGACGAAAGACAGGCTTTTATGGAGAAAACCCTTTGGGGAAGCCCCTTGTGCTTTGGAAAGTCCCATGTGCATTGGGAAGCCCAATGTGCTATGGGAAGCTCTGTGTGCTTTGGGAAGCCTCATGTGCCTTATGAAGCCCCATGTGGTTTGGGAAGCCTCACGTGCTTTGGAAAGTCCCATGTGCTGTGCGAAGCCTCACGTGCTTTGGGAAGTCTCATGTGCTTTCAGACATAAAGATTCAGAGAGGGAAAGTTAATCAAGTGCAACATTTTTAGTGTAAGTTTTTTTGGGGATCATGTTGGATTTTATATGTACTGGCATTTTAGTAATTATCTTACCTATTGATGTCTATGAGTGTAAGACCATCTAGTGTTTGTTTGATTATTGTCTGTTCCGATATTTTCCCTTTTTTTCACAGAATCTAAAAATCTCTCTTCAATTTACCATGTATATAGGAGAAAGACTAACTATTACTACTACTACTACTACTTACAACTGCTAAATACTGCTACTACTACTACTACTACTACTGCTACTACCATTACTAATATTACTACTATTACTATTACTAATAATGCAAGTATTGCTATTACTACTACCATTACTACTACTACTACTGCTTCTAGTATTACTACTACTACTACTACTACTACTATTATTTGTACTACCATTACTACTACTTCTACTATTTCTATTACTACTGTTGTTATTACCATTTCTACTACTACTACTACTACTACTACTACTACTACTTCTACTACTACTACTATTACTAATAATAATAAGAAGAAGAAGAATAAGAATAAGAATACAACGATTCATTTCATAGATCTCAAGTTCTGTCGAACTCGCTGACCTATATTAGCGTTTAACTAGCGTCAATCTCACAAAGATGGCGTATTTTCGCCTTCAGCACAAAACTGTGTTTGCCATGTACAGAATAACTGTTTGTTAAAACTTATTTTTAAAAATGAAGGAAAGGAGATTTCAGCGGCCATCAGTGATTCATTTTAGAGGATCTTCTTCGACCAGAAATCAATTTCCGCCTCATGTCTCCAAAATAACATTTAAAAAAATCTACGCGAAGAAAAATAGTACTCATTATTTACGAAATTGAAGTGCTGTAAGCTCGCCCGTCTCAAGTATCAAATCACCTTCTGAAGTGAATCGTCAGTTTCCTGGTAAATTTACCTTTTCTCAGGGAGATATCTTTTTTTTCTGACAAATTTCTTTTTTTTTTGTCTGACAAATTTATCATTTTAGAAGGATATTTATGTTTCTTTCTGACAAATTTCTCACTTTTGAAGGAGATCTATGTTTTTCTCTGACAAATGTATCATTTTTGAAGGAGATCTATTTTCTTTCTGGCAAATTTATCATTTTTTAATGAGAATTTTTTTTTCTGATTAATTTATTATTATTGAAGGAGATCTTTTCTTTTTCCTTGGAAGAGTTATCATTTAAAAACAAAAATTTTTTTTTTGTTTTCGCAAATTTAGCAGTTTTGAAGATCCAAATTCTTTTCCTGGGAAAAATAGTTATCATTCTTGAAGGAGACAGTATCTTAACACACAGTGTTGGTCCAAAGACAGTAGAACCTAAAACGTTTTGGGGGACTATCGCCGTCTTCTTTGTCAGATCATACCTCGTCACATCCACCGCCCCTCACCTCTCTCTGTCTCCCTCCCCCCCCCCCCCACACACACGCCGAAAAAGTGTTTTCGATTGGTTGATGCTTATGACGAACTGTTGCCCAATTTTCATTAACTAGCCCCAGGAGACTACCACCCTATGACCATCTGTTGCCCAATTTTCCTTAACTGGGCTCAGGAGACTACCACCCTGAGAGAACCAGTAACCCATAATTTGCTGGCCTGCCCTGGCAGCGTTTTCCTTCTTTCGGCGTCTAACGTTGTAGCTGCGAGTTATAGGAGAACGAAGTCATATTTTCATTTCTTTTTCCGTTATTTTTGGCCAGTTACCGCAGTTATTAATAATAATAATAATAGTAATAATAACAACTATAATAACAATAATAATGATAATAATGATGATGATGATAATGATAATGATGATGACAATAATAATAATAATGATAATAATAATGACACTTTCTGCTTTAAGAACGGTTTTGAAACACGAAAATGTTTTCTGTTCTTATTTATCCTGGGCAGTGGCTGCGAAGGCAAACCAATCAATCAATCAATCAATAAATCAATCCATCCATTCATCCATCCATCCATCCGTCCGTCCGTCCGTCCGACCATCCATCCATCCATCCATCCGTCCGTCCGTCCGTCCGTCCATCCATCCATTCATCCATCCGTCCATCCGTCCGTCCGTCCGTCCGTCCGACCATCCATCCATCCATCCATTCATCCATCCGTCCGTCCGTCCGTCCATCCATCCATCCATCCATCCGTCCATCCATCCATCCATCCATCCATCCATCCATCCATCCATCCATCCATCCATCGTCCTCCCTCCTCCCTCGCTTTCTTCACCTCTTTCTGGGACACAGGCAATCAACAAGGGGCTCTCTATTTATTTCTATCCTGGGCTGTTTCCACTATTTGTCTCCACGTGTACAAAAATCTTTTTTTTCTTTGATCTCTGCTTCAAGACTCCTTCGTCAGGTGTTTCTGTGTCTTCCTTGTTTTTCTCTTTCCCTGGGGATTCCAGGTGGGAGCCTGCCTGGTTAATGCATGTAGCAGGCTTTTGTAGCGTGTGTCCTGTCTATCTCCAGTGTCTGCCATGTTCATTCATTCCTTTGCATGTCCCTTGCGGAACTTTGCCTCCCAAACAGCACTCCTGTAGGCCTCTCGGTTGTGAGCAAGATGGCCTGCTGCTGCTGCATCCATTTCCAGATCATCAATGATGTCTTGCAGCCATCTTCGTTTCGGTCTTCCTCTTTTTCTTTTTCCCATTATGTATCCTTCCAATATGGTCTTCTCTAAATTATCATGACGTTTAATGTGTCCAAAATATTTAAGTTTTCTCTCTTTAATCCTCTTTACTAGCCAGCCTTCTTCAATATTAAGCTCTTGTAGTATAGATATATTTGTTCTTTTTTGTGTCCACGATATTTGGAGAACTCTTCTGTAGCATTTACATTCAAAGGCATTTATGTGTTTCTCAGCTGTTTTGTTAAGTGTCCAGGTCTCACAGGCATATGTTGCGATGGGAAAGATGCATGCCCTTAAAAATCTTATTTTTGTGGTTCTGTCTGCTCCTCTCCACAGATTCTTCATTGTCTGCCATGTATCACTCAATAATTTCAGAATGAGAAACAAGGTCCATGGGTCTGAGATTCACTGCAAGAACATCCTCATCAGCTACATGTAGCTTACTCTTTTCAACATCAGCTACATGTAGCTCACTCTTTTCAACATCAGCTACATGTAGCTTACTCTTTTCAACATCAGCTACATGTAGCTCACTCTTTTCAACATCAGCGACATGTAGCTCACTCTTTTCAACATCAGCTACATGTAGTTTACTCTTTTCAACATCAGCTACATGTAGCTTACTCTTTTCAACATCAGCTACATGTAGCTTACTCTTTTCAACATCAGCTACATGTAGCTTACTCTTTTCAATATCAGCTACATGTAGCTCACTCTTTTCAACATCAGCTACATGTAGCTCACTCTTTTCAACATCAGCTACATGTAGCTTACTCTTTTCAATATCAGCTACATGTAGCTCACTCTTTTCAACATCAGCTACATGTAGCTCACTCTTTTCAACATCAGCTATCTGTGGCTCACTCTTTTCAACATCAGCTACCTGTGGCTTATTCTTTTCAACATCAGCTACCTGTTGCTCACTCTTTTCAACATCAGCTATCTGTGGCTCACTGTTTTCAACATCAGCTATCTGTGGCTCACTCTTTTCAACATCAGCTACATATGGCTTATTCGTTTCAACATTAGCAACCTGTGGCTCACTCTTTTCAACATCAGCTATCTGTGGCTCACTCTTTTCAACATCAGCTACCTGTGGCTCACTCTTTTCAACATCAGCTATCTGTGGCTCACTCTTTTCAACATCAGCTATCTGTGGCTCACTCTTTTTAACATCAGCTATCTGTGGCTCACTCTTTTCAACATCAGCTACCTGTGGCTCACTCTTTTCAACATCAGCTACCTGTTGCTCACTCTTTTCAACATCAGCTATCTGTGGCTCACTCTTTTCAACATCAGCTACCTGTGGCTCACTCTTTCCAACAACTAGCTACCTGTGGCTCACTCTTTCGAACACCAGCTACATGTGGGTCACTCTTACCAGATTGTTTTGTTTTGTCTGTCGGAGTCTACTCTCCCTAGCACTGTGGTTCTTAACTTGTGGAAGGAAAGCAGGCGTGGTGGACCTCTTTTCCTGTCTGTGAATAGCTTTAGCTTCGGATTCCTCGTTGAAAATGAAGGAACAGAACGCAGATCATGCTTATGTTTTTTAATTGATCAAATCTATTTACTAGTTTACTGACCCCCTTCCCCTCGCCCCCCCCCCAAAAAAAGAAATCTTTCGTGGACTCCCAAATGATCCGTGGACTCTAAGAACAAGTGGCCTAGTATCTGACTCTCTCATGCTACCCACAAGACCATTAGGTGGACAGCCACAAAACATTTAGGATGACTGCCACGAGACAGTTAGGATGACAGACGCAAGACAGATAGGATAACAGCCACGAGAGAGATAGGATGACAGCCACAAGACAGTTAGGATGACAGACGCAAGAGAAATAGGATGACAGCCACAAGACAGTTAGGATGACAGCCACAAGACAGTTAGGATGACAACCACAAGACAGTTAGGATGACAGCCCCATGACAGGATGACAGCCACAAGACAGACAGGATGACAGCCCAAGACAGATAGGATGACAGCCACAAGACAGTTAGTCATAAGACAGTTTGACATTCAGAAGACAGGATGACAGCCACAAGACAGACAGACAGACAGCCACAAGACAGACAGACAGCCACAAGACAGATAGACAGCCACAAGACAGTTAGACAGCCACAAGACAGATAGACAGCTACAAGACAGACAGACAGCCACAAGACAGATAGACAAGCCACAAGATAGATACCACAAGATAGTTTTGACAGCCACAAGACAGTTAGACAGCCACAAGACAGATAGACAGCCACAAGATAGACACCACAAGATAGTTTTGACAGCAACAAGACAGATAGACAGCCACAAGACAGATAGACAAGCCACAAGACAGATAGACAAGCCACAAGACAGACAGACAGCCACAAGACAGAAAAACAAGCCACAAGATAGACACCACAAGATAGTTTTGACAGCCATAAGACAGTTAGACAGCCACAAGACACTCAATAACAAGACATTACAGCGCTAACCTTTCAGTGTAACAAGCAGAAGGTTACGTTGTGATCTAGCGTTGGGTCCAATATGGCCGAACAAACAAACTTAATTTCAAACTGTGAAAACCCGAGGCACGCTAGCGGTCTAACATTCCACTAAACCTTCATCTCTTTCATTCGAACTCAAGTCATTTCGCATCATTTGAGTACTAACATTACATAACACCATACTGAAGACCATACTAGAAAGACAGATGGAGGGAATAAGAGCAAGAGTTAGACAGAGATGTAGATGGGAAGGCAACGTACGAGAATGAACAGGACACAGCCCAGCTGAGTGCGCCATGAAGGCGAGAGAACTGGAGATCCATTACCGCCAACCTTCGTTCTGGAGAAGGCACATGATGATGATGATAATGATGATGACTAACAATACAAACGTATAAAATCAGTAATAAATATCACTTGAAACTGTTACATATAACGTCTTATCAACATATCAACTAAATATACAAATAAAACATAAGGTGAAGTAACTTCACATTCTCACACATTAACTACAGCCAAATTGATAAATCTCGTACAAGTACGAGTATTATTTCAGCTACTGTCTAAGTATAAGATGATTGTAAGTAAAACTATTGTATGATGAAACAAGGTCTCTTAAGAGAGCGTGCAATAAAACTCATGCAAAATATAAAGCTTAAAACTAGAAGAAGGAATATAGCTTATTAGTTTTAGATGGGTTGGAAGAGTATCCCAGAGGTGAACAGCAGAGCAAACATGGCTTTTTTTTAAACAAATCAACTCTGGTCATAGAAGAGAAGAAGATTTGTTTAGACGCTGAATATGATTTAGGTTATTTTTTTTTTTTAAATGACCACAAATATAGCGGAGTTTTCTTACACAGATTTCCATAAACTTTGTTAAATATGAATCTATTTTTGGGATACAGAATTCTGAGCTGTTTATGCTGATCTGTGAATCTGTGCTGTAAATATTTGTGTGTGTGTGTGTGTGTGCTGAAATTTTTGTTCATGAAACTTTATTGTTCATTGCTCTTATTTCCATGCTGACGTGAATGTATGTACGTATCAACTGTTTGAATTTCGCTCATTCTGTCACACAACAATAGGCAGCAACAGAGATTTGTCAGACCTCAAGATCATCCTTATAAATCATCAATTACATTCAAAACTCATTTTTCACAAGACGTTATTCACCCATTACATTCACTATGCACTTATTCCACATCAAAACTCACTGATCTGTAAACCGAGGTGTCTTAACTGGTCTGTCTGACAGATGTTTTATCTTAGCTCCTGTCCAGTTTTGCAAGTTTTGTTTATTCTTTGCCCGTCGGTTCATAAAACTGACATATGCTGCCACCAGCTACATTTCACTGCTCCGGTTTCAGAACCTGGCCAGTTAAATTATCTGTTTAAATTCTGATCAGCGCGCAATGAGGTAATACTAGGTAATTTAAACTACACTAGCTTTCGGTGACGAGGTTTTCTCAGAGATCAACATTCCGTCTTTGGGGAATCTCTGCAGCGTTTAAATGTTTGGTAGTTGCTGAAAGCACTGACAACAATTATTGAGGAAAGACGCTGGCGATGGTTGGGACATGTGCTCCGAATGACAGACAACTCACTACCAAAAATAGCACTAAGATGGACACCACAGGGGAGCAGAAGTAAGGGTAGACCAAAAGAGACATGGAGAAGAACAACAGAAAGGATGTTGAGCAATAGAGGGCTCACCTGGGCAAGAGCAGAAAAAAAGGCGAAAGACAGGCATTTGTGGAAAACTCTTGCGGAAGCCCCATGTGCCCTGGGCACTTAAGGTTCAGAGAGAGAGAGAGAGTTGCTGAAAGCAGGATCCTTGATTAATAAATGAGGTTTATGAACTGTTACAATTTTTGAGTCTCCTTTGATGAAAGCACTCACTCTCCATTAACAGAAGTCATTTGACCAGTCAAATATAAATCAAATATTTGACCATAACCCATTTTGATTTTGAGAATTCTGCTGTGCTGTAAATCTGTCGCTAATAACAACCAAAAAAAAAAGTTGTTCCTACTTTTGTCTTAAATAGTTGCAGCATTGCATTATTACAGCTTTACTGTGGTGGCTTCGTATATAGTTATACATTTAACTTTATATACGTATAGACTATATATTTAGCTTTATATACGTATACATTAAGTATTCACGCGTCGCTAATAAGTCGTACCGCATGTTTTGGTTTTTTTTTGGCGCGATTTTTTTTTTTTTGCGCGATTTTTTTGGGGGGGGGGGGGGTGAGTGGTACTGGACTTTTGAGTGAAAGTTGCGTTATCATGTCGTGGCTAGGCGGTCGGTGGTCCTGCTAGAGTCCGTGGTTCGAGTCCCGGTCATTCTGTTCCTATTTTTGTCCATTTAAGAAAAACAACAACTCTCTTATGTTTAAAGCGTTTTGTATTTGTAAAGACTGGACATATAACTCCCATGTTTCAGGTATGGGCGCATACAACAGATATTTGTTATGTACCTCAAAAAAAGTTCGAATAAATCACACTGAACTGTGCAACTTACCTGTGTGGGTATTTTTAAAAATAAATCACATGTAATCACGGATTCCGTGGGAAATAATTATTATCCTCCATCATCTTTATACTCCAGAAGCACCCATTTTTAACGGTGGTTTTAACAACGAAATTAACGCTCTTCCAAGTTAAACACCGAGGCTGGGCCGATGATAGTGAATCATTTTCATCGCAAAAAAGGCTGATTATTCTCGGTGAATATGATAGATAAAACACAGAAGATGATAGCAGAGGGCAAAGCTGATATTATAATCCAACAGAACACACACACACGCACGCACGCACGCACGCACGCAATGTAGTGACGCTGAAAGCACGCGCCCAATGAGCGAAAAATCGATTGGAACAAATGACGAACTAGCAAGAGGCTCGAGCCGCTCGCTGAAAATTACGAAGCCCCGGATGTTCTAGTCCGTCCAGACCGTAGAGATTTCCTCCCCACTCTTGCCCTCTCCCCTCACCCCACCCCCACCCTCTCCCTCTCTCCCTCCTCTCCAGCCACGTCGCCTGGCGTGGAGGTTTGAGTTTGAATGAAGACGGAGCACACACACCAGCGAGTGAGTGTACGAGAGTGGGCGATATACTGTGGAGGGGGGTGGTAGGAGAGGCGAGTGTTGTGGAGGGTGGAGGGGGAAGAGGCTTCCGAGCTTCTAGACTTGATTTTGGGGCTGGAGAAGAAAGATTGGAGTGGACAGGGTGAGTGGGACTCAGTGGGTTGCATAAGGAATGAGACATGTAGACTTACGCTGAAATGGCACAGAATCGAGAGAGAGAGAGAGAGAGAGGAGAGTGAGTAGAAGGATGAAGGACATGAAAGGGAAATCACTTCTAGAGGAGCAAGGGGAGGGGGTGTGTGTGAGAGAGGCGTCTAGACTTAAGGAGAAGGAGATTAAGACGATGTTTTAAAAGGAGGCGGTGGAGCCCATGGGGAAGAGGGGGTTTTTGCCTCTGGTGTTGCTGGGAGTGTTGTGGAACTCTTTTGTTTTTTATACTCTTACGCCTTCACAAAAAAAGTGGCGGCGTTTTTCTTTGTGGGAGTTATGTGTCCTTTGTGGGGGTGATGTTCTTTGTGAGGGTGACGTTCTTTGTGAGGGTGACGTTCCTAGTGCCGGCGATGTTCTTTGTAGGGGTGATGTTCTTTGTGGGGTGATGTTCTTTGTGGGGGTGATGTTCTTATTAGGGATGATGTTCTTGGAGGGGGGTGATGTTCCTGTTGGAGGTGATGTTCTTGAAGGCGGTGACGTTCCTGGTGCCGGCGATGTTCTTTGTAGGGGTTGTGTACTTGGTGGGGATGATGTTCTTGGTGGCGGTGATGTTCTTGTTAGGGATGATGTTCTTGGAGGGGGGTGATGTTCCTGTTGGAGGTAATGTTCTTGAAGGCGGTGATGTTCTTGGAGGGGGTGATGTTCTTGGTGGAGGTGATGTTCTTGAAGGCAGCGATGTTCTTTGAGGGGATGATATTCTTGGTGGTGGTGATGTTCTTGCTTGGGCTGATGTTCTTGGTGGTGTTCTGGTTGGAGCGACGTTCTTGGTGGGGGTGATGTTCTCGGTTGGGGAGATGTTCTTGGTTGGGGTGGTGTTCTCGGTTTGGGTGATGTTCTTGGTTGGGGTGATGTTCTTGGCTGGGGTGATGTTCTTGGTGATGGTGGTGTTCTTGGCGACGGTGGTGTTCTTGGTGATCGTGACAATAATAAGGATGTTGGTAGCAAGAGCTGTGCTTATAGTAATGGCCTTGGTAACAACAATGATTATAGCGATAATTACAGCTATGATTACGGTGATATTGTAAGCAATAGTAATGGTTATGGCGATATTTTATATGAGAACCATGATCATAATGATGGCCAGTGTGCCAAACATGGGTACATATATGCTCAAAGTACTAAACGTGGTTACAGATTTGCTCAAAGCATTAAACATGGTTACAAATATGTTCAAAGTACTAAACATGGTTACTGATGTGTTCAAATTATCTAACATGTTTACAGATATGCTCAACGTACGAAACATGGGTACAGATATGCTCAAAGTACTAAACATGGTTAGAGATATTTTCAAAGTACCACACATGGTTAATGATGTGTTCAAAGTAGCAAACATGGTCACAGATAAGCTCAAAATACCAAACACGGTTACAGATATGCTCTAAGCGCCAAATATGATTAAAGATGTGTTCAAAGTACCAAACATGGTTACATATGTGCTCTAAGTACCAACATGGTAGCAAATATGCTCAAAGTACCGAACACGATTAAATATAGGCTCAAAGTACCAAAACAAGGTTGCAGATATTTTCAAAGTACCAAACATGGTTACAGATATACTCAAACTACCAAACGTGATTACAATGATGGCTGACATGACAACAATGGCTATATCAGTTTCCTCCGCCTTTTTTTTCCCTTTCTCTTGACAAGCATAGATTTAAATGGGTGAGTGGATTTGGGGGGGGGGGGGCGGGGCAGAAGGAGGATATAATACTCATAGTCTGAGTGCCAGCCGTCAGTCACTCATGACTGACTGTTTGTGTCGAGGCTAGTGAACCATAGCTGACCAAGATCTTAATCTGTTTCCACGACGTGCCCGCCCCAAGATGCAGTATCGTGGACAAGAGAAGAGGAAGGCAAATCTGGTCCTGAAAAAAAAAAAAAAATACGCCATGCAGAAGTCCGATGTGTCGGATCGAAAAGCGCAGATATCACAGCACAGCAGCAAAACATGGCACGGAAACGCTCTTTTGAGTGGCGTATGAAGAAGAAGAAGAAGATATGTCGACGCAAGTTCAGCTGACCGCAGCACCGGACTTCTCAGAAGGCTCCGCTGCGACGAAAAGAACACCACTCCAAGCCCCAGTACAACAGCCTCCCAGTCTCACACACAGCACAACCTGCAATTATCTCATCGGATGAGATAAACGCCGAAGAGCAAGCAACTTCCCGCGCACAGAAAGAAAATTAACCAAGATAACAATTTGGGCCCATGGTTCCCCATCCTTTCCATCAGAGTTGGCATCACTGATCGCAAAAAAAAAAAAAAAATGAATGAGGAAACATAAAAGCCACGTATTAAAGTCTGGTATAATAAGGGCCAGCTCCCAACAGATCTTTTAATGGATAGAGAAAAAAATGTCATGACACGAAAAATCCTAAACAATTAGGAAACTCTATTTAAATTTCTTTTTGTCACGAGCACAAGGGAGACAACAGATAAAAATCAAAGTACAAAGATGAAAGGAAGTTATAAAGGTTATACAGGAAGCTACGAGAATCCAAAAAATAGATCATTTCTGGTTTGTAGATAAAGGAGAGATAAACAAATAGAGCCATAGAGATAGATGAAAGAGATGTAAATATGAGTGGCGAAAAAAGGGGGAGGAAAGAGAGATAAAGAGAAATAGAGAAAAAAGAGAGAAAGAGAGAGAGAGAACGAGAGAAAGAAAATAAGAGAGAGAACAAGAGGAAGGAAGAAACAGAGAGAGAGAGAGAGAGAAAGAGAGAGAGAATGAGAGAAAGAAAGAGACAGAACGAGAGAAAGAAAGAGACAGAACTAGAGAAAGAAAGAGAAACAAAACGAGAGAAAGAAAGAGAGAGAAGAAAGAGAGAGAGAGGGAGAAAGAAAGAGAGAGAGAAAGAAAGAGGGAGGGAGGAGAACGAGAGAAAGAAAGAGAGAGAGAAGAAGAGAAAGAAAGAGATAAACGAGAGAAAGAAAGAAAGAGAACGAGAGAAAGAGAGAGGGAGAAAAAAAGAGGGAAAGAAAGAGAGAGAGAGAAAGAAAGAGTGAAAGAAAAGAGAGAGAGAACGACAGAAATAGAGAGAGAACGTGAGAAAGAGAGAGAACGAGAGAAAGTGAGAGAGAACGAGAGAAAGAGAGAGAGAACGAGAGAAAGAATGAAAGAGAAAGAAAGAAAGAATGAAAAAGAAAGAAAGAAACAGTGAGGGAGGAATACGAGAGAACGAAAGAGAAAGAAGGAAAGAAAGAAAGAGAGAAAAACAGACAGAGAACGAGGGAGAGAAAGAAAGGGAGAAAATGAGACAAAGAGTGAGAGAGAAAGAAAGACCGAGAAAAGAGAGAGAAAGAGAGCGTGAGAGAGCGAGAGAAATATTTTCAAAAGGCGAAGAACTAGGCAAGCAGAGTTGTCTAACACTCTGTACCTTCATCATTCCATTTTAGTCTAATGTAGTTGTTTAACATTAGTCTAGTAATATTTTCTTTATAATACGTAAAAAAGAAAATTAATATATATATATATATGTATGTAATAAAACAAGTATTACGTTCAACATTTCAGCTATATATGTAACAAAATATTACATAAGTGAATCTTGCATTATAACTGCTGTATTTTACTTTCTCTCACTCATTCACAGACAGACAGACAGAAAAACAGGCGGGCGGGTGGGCGGACGGACGGACGGATGGACAGACAGACAGACACATAGATAGACAGATAGACGGACAGACAGACAGACAGACAGACAGACAGATAGATAGATAGATAGACTTTGCTGGTATCGTCGTGCTAAACGATGAGAATTTCAGTGGCTTTTCTAGCCAACGATGAAGACAGCAGATGAAAATGAAGATGATCCTGTGAATTATTAAAAAGAGAGGGAGGGTGAACTAGTTAAAACCTTACTGAAAAAGCAATCAAAATTCTCTGGACATATCATAAGAAAGCAGAAGCTAGAAGACCCGACACCTGATTCACAGCTGTCAGTGCAGCATCTTATCCTACCAACCTCAACTCCACCCATTGTCTGCTCTTTCTCAGCGATAACCAGGCCGTTTCCTCTGACAGCCTGCGTGGTCTAGTTAAGAGAAAATAAAGTGAAGATCTGTGGATGGATCTGTGACATCTGCGAAGACTGGAACCACTTTGCCTTTAAGAGCCAGCCTAGATTTTCTTTCAAAGAGATAACGGGTGGGCTAAAACTGGTCCTAGTAATAAAGATAGACCGAGATTCAGTTTTACAAAAAGATAGAAATCGAGATTCAGTTTTACAAAAAGATAGAAAGAGTGAGGAAAGAGGAAGGAAAGAAGAATGGTGGAAAGTATGAATGTAAGATCAGAATGTATAAATTAAAAAAAAAAACTTCAACATCCAATATTTCGGCGCCAGCCTTTTTCAAGGGTTACATACAACAGCAACACAACACATTAATAAAAAGAATAAAAAATGAAAAATCTTACCTTTGTGGCATCCCTCCTATTACAGAGGTGGAGATTGCGGGTAAAAGACATGATTGTATTCTACAGCAGGAGGAGAAGGTAAAGACACCTGTCCGACCAGGCAATCAGCGACCCATAGCTGATAAGAGAGCTAGAGAGAGAGAGAGAGCTAAAGAAAGAGAGAAAGAAAGAGAGAGCTAAAGAGAGAAAGAGAGAGAGAGAGCTAAGAGAGAGAGAGAGAGAGAGAGAGAAGCTAAAGACAGAGCGAGCTAAAGAGAGAGAGAGAGAGTTCTAAATACCACAATGAGCCTGTCCTACCTTATGCAAGTGAGTTATTGACAATCAACAGATCGATGCAGAAAGATCACTAGAAGCAACAGAGATGTGGCTTTCTTTTTAAAAGAAGAATATTAAGAATAGCACAGGCAGCTAAGATGAAAGACAAGGAATGTCTAACAGACGCAAATGTAGAAAGGAACCCAATTAAATCCATTTTTAAAAAAATGACAGTCATTCGTTGGACATTAAAAATAAGGAGGACTTTTTTAAAAAAAATCATAGCACCAGGAAGAATAAACTGGGAGAGAGGCAGGAGAGGACCAAGATTAAAAAAAAAAACACAACAAAATCGCAGTTTAATGCAATGGCACAATTTTTTTTAAAAAAAAGTCATCAAATGAACGGGTGGAAAGAGGTCAAGGACTGAGATTTATGGAGAGCTATGACCGGGTGTAGCAAGCAGGAAGCACTCCAGGTACGATTATTTCCTGCCGTCTGTGCTACTCCGCCAGAAGAGTTCTTCAAATATCATGGATATTAAAAAAACAAACCCAAATATATCCATACTACAAATACCTTAATATTTCATGAAGAAGGTTGGCTAGTAAAGAGGATTAAAGAGAGAAAACTTTTAATATTTTGGACACATTAAACGTCATGATAATTTAGAGAAAACCGTCTTGGAAGGGTACATAATGGGAAAAAGAAAGAGAGGAAGACCAAAACGAAGATGGCTGCAAGACATCGTTGATAATCTGCAAATGGACGCATCAGCAGCAGGGCATCTTGCTTACAATCGCGAGGCCTACAGGAGAGCTGTTAGGGAGGCAAAGTTCCGCAAGGGACATGCAAATAACTGACTGACTGACAGTGCTATATGCAGGCACCATATATTCCCCTCGGGAAGCGAGCACTGCCATACTTCAATACTTAAAACCCGTGAATAAAAACAAAATATGATTTTTATATCAGAGTTGGTGGCTTTTGTTTTACCATAAACTTCCTTCGCATGCAGCTGCTGTAACATGGCACAGAAGGTTATCAAAGCTCTCTTCTTCTTCTTTTTCTTCTTTTTCTTCTTCTTCTTCTTCTTCTTCAATCTCCCTAGAACTCCGAGCTGATGTTCTTTCTGTAGGTTTGGTTGGTTGGGAGGGGGGGGGGGGAGGGAGTGTTTATGGCAGGTATTTTTTTCAGTCCCTGATTTGAGCTAAAAAGTAGAGGGTGTGCAATACTTCTTTAGCAGACTCCACATCCTTGGGGGACTCTAACAGACTCCACATCCTTGGGGGACTCTAACAGACTCCACATCCTTGGGGGACTCTAACAGACTCCACATCCTTGGGGGACTCTAACAGACTCCACATCCTTGGGGGACTCTAACAGACTCCACATCCTTGGGGGACTCTAACAGACTCCACATCGTTGGGGGACTCTAACAGACTCCACATCCTTGGGGGACTCTAACAGACTCCACATCCGTGGGGGACTCTAACAGACTCCACATTCTTAGGGACTAACGGACATCACATCCTTTGGGGACTCTAACAGACTCCACATCCTTGGGGACTAACAGACTCCACATTCTTTGGACTAACAGACTCCACATCCTTGGGGACTAACAGACTCCACATCCTTTGGGGACTCTAACAGACTCCACATCCTTGGGGACTAATAGACTCCACATCCTTGGGGACTAATAGACTCCACATCCTTGGGGACTAACAGACTCCACATCCTTAGGGACTACCAGAATCCACATCCTTAGGGACTACCAGAATCCACATCCTTGGGGACTAACGGAATCCACATCCTTGGGGACTAACAGACTCCACATCCTTGGGGGACTCTAACAGATTCCACATCCTTGGGGGACTTTAACAGACTCCACATCCTTGGGGGACTTTAACAGACTCCACATCCTTGGGGGACTTTAACAGACTCCACATCCTTGGGGGACTCTAACAGACTCCACATCCTTGGGGGACTCTAACAGACTCCACATCCTTGGGGGACTCTAACAGACTCCACATCCTTGGGGGACTCTAACAGACTCCACATCCTTGGGGGACTTTAACAGACTCCACATCCTTGGGGGACTTTAACAGACTCCACATCCTTGGGGGACTTTAACAGACTCCACATCCTTGGGGGACTCTAACAGACTCCACATCCTTGGGGGACTTTAACAGACTCCACATCCTTGGGGGACTTTAACAGATTCCACATCCTTGGGGGACTTTAACAGACTCCACATCGTTGGGGGACTCTAACAGACTTCTCATCCTTGGGGGACTCTAACAGATTCCACATCCTTGGGGGACTTTAACAGACTCCACATCCTTGGGGGACTCTAACAGACTCTACATCCTTGGGAACTAACAGACTCCTCATCCTTGGGGACTAACAGACTCCTCATCCTTGGGGACTAACAGACTCCTCATCCTTGGGGGACCCTAACGGACTCCTCATCCTTGGGGGGGGGGGGACTAACAGACTCCTCATCCTCAGGAACTAACAGACTCCACATTCTTGGGAACTAACAGACTCCTCATCCTTGGGAACTAACAGACTCCTCATCCTTGGGAACTAAAAGACTCCTCATCCTTGGGGACTAACAGACTCCTCATCCTCGGGAACTAACAGACTCCACATTCTTGGGAACTAACAGACTCCTCATCCTTGGGAACTAACAGACTCTAAATCCTTGGGAACTAACAGACTCCACATCCTTTGGAACTAACAGACTCCACATTCTTGGGGACTAACAGACTCCACATCCTTGGGAACTAACAGACTCCTCATCCTTGGGAACTAACAGACTCCACATCCTTGGGAACTAACAGACTCCTCATCCTTGGGAACTAACAGACTCCACATCCTTGGGAACTAACAGACTCCACATCCTTGGGAACTAACAGACTCCTCATCCTTGGGAACTAACAGACTCCACATCCTTGGGAACTAACAGACTCCACATCCTTGGGAACTAACAGACTCCACATCCTTGGGGACTAACAGACTCCACATCCTTGGAAACTAACAGACTCTACATCCTTGGGAACTAACAGACTCCACATCCTTGGGGACTAACAGACTCCACATCCTTGGGAACTAACAGACTCAACATCCTTGGGGACTAACAGACTCCACATCCTTGGGGACTAACAGACTCCACATCCATGGGGACTCTAGCAGACTCCACATCCTTGGGTACTCTAGCAGACTCCACATCCTTGGGTACTCTAGCAGACTCCACATCCTTGGGTACTCTAGCAGACTCCACATACTTATGGATATGGCGATCCTTCTCCCACGTTAGCCAGACTAAGAGTATACCTGAGGGTACCAACGGAGAGGTGGGGTCTTGATCAGCTGAACTTGGCCAACTCTGACGCAAGCATATCAGCTGTGGATCGTTGAGACTCCCCCCCCCCACTCCCTAATTCCAATTCGTCGATACTATCAGCTTTTTCATCTACTTTTGACGTTTATTCTATTATCGTACATGACCGCTAACTTTAATCTAGCGTCATTTATCATATGCAGATGAGCTTTTCCTTTCATTTAGCATACACGGATAAGCTTTTCCTTTCATTTGTCATATACAGATAAGCTTTTCCTTTCATGTAGCATACACGGATAAGCTTTTCCATTCATTCGTCATATACAGATAAGCTTTTCCTTTCATTTATCATGCACAGATAAGCTTTTGCTTTCATTTAGCATACACAGGTAAGTTTTTCCTTTCATTTGTCATATACAGATAAGCTTTTCATTTCATTTTTCATACACAGATTATCTTTTCTTTTCATTTGTCATACACAGATAAGCTTTTCCTTTCATTTATCATTTTATAATACACGGATAAGCTTTTCCATTCATTTATCTGAGTCTAACTTACTTAAAGAAGTCCTACACATTCTGAATCTAAAGTCTCTTACAACAACAACAACAACAACAACAACAACAACAACAACATCATCATCATCAGGTACCGTGAAGACTTTGGCTATTATGCTTCTCCAGAGTACCCGATCTTTCACGCAGGCCATTAGCTCAGTCGGTGATCTCCTCTCACACCATCTCGCCAGTCTCTCTCTCACTCTCTCTCTCTCTCTCTCTCTCTCTGAACCTTAAGTGCCCAGGGCACATGGGGCTTCCGCAAGGGTTTTCCTCAAACGCCTGTCCTTTGCCTTTTTTTCTGCTCTTGCCCAGGTGAGCCCTCTATTGCTCAACATCCTCTTTGTTGTTCTTTTCCATGTCTCATTTGGTCTACCCTTACTTCTGTTCCCCTGTGGTGTCCATCTTAGTGTTATTTTTGGTAGTGATCTGTCAGTCATTCGGAGCGCATGTCCCAACCATCGCCAGCGTCTTTCCTCAATAATTGCTGTCAGTGGCTTCATCTGCATTTCTGCCAAGAAGATGTTATTTCTTATGGTGTTTGGCCAAAATATTTTTTCTAATTCTTCCTTGCTTCTGTTTCTGTAGCAGTCTGATGGGGTTTTGTTTTTTTACCAGATAGGGTTGCTGGCCCTATGCCGAACCATCCTTAGTCGCCTCTTATGATCACTCGTGGTAGGATACAGTGGTCCTATTCTTTGTTTCCCAGGCATGTGGCCACGTCCCGGGTACCACACGGGGGATCTCGGCCGGACTATCCTTTAGTATCATTTCTCTCAGTCTTCCCCTGGCTCTAGCTCTCTTGCACACATTACTAAATGATACACATCTCTTATACCGAGGCTGGATATAAAGCCACTCAAGATCTTAACGGAAGAGAGAGAGAGTCCCACGGATTCCGGCTAATGGTCCGGATAAACCATGTGGCGGGAAGCATTCTTTCGACGAAGGCCCAGAAATCTGTCCCTTAATTTCTGGAAGTCCTATGTCTTGTAGCGCATTTAAAATAAATCGAAGGTGAAAATCCCCGAGGATGATGAAAAATCCTCCCTCACTCACCTCCCCCCCCCCTCTATAGACAGCAAGTGGTTTCTTAAACACGGGCTAGCAGTGGTGCCCCTTTCGGTTTTAAGGGATCCTGTTTTTTTTTTATTTCTTGTTCCCTATTGCCAAATATTATATTTCTAAATTCCGATGAGACGCGAAAGCTGGAAAACAACAAAAGAAACAGACAAGAAATTAGACTCTTCTGAAAACAAGTGCCCAAGGAAAATACTCGGCGTCAAGTGGAACGAATTCAAGAACAACGCAGAGATAGGGCAGATGAGCGAACAACAACCTGTCTCATGGGTGATCAGGAAAAGGAAATGGCCTTATGTCGGTCATGTGTTGTGAAGAAACAGTCAGAGAATCCCAGAAAAACAAGCTATCAAACGGGACACAAAAGGCTGAAGAAAAAGAGGTCAGCCACGTGAGACTCTAAAGAAGACATTGTTAAGAGAGGCCAGTTTAGTGGGCATAACATCCCTTGATGAGGTTGAAAAGTTCGTCGAGGACAAGAAAACTTGGCGAACAACTATGCGAGCCCTATGTGACGTTTAAAAGGCACGGGAAGGATGTAAGATGTAAGAAACTCTGATGAAGCCATCCGTTTACCCCTGTATCATGCACAGATAAGCTTTTGCTTTCATTTAGCATACACAGGTAAGTTTTTCCTTTCATTTGTCATATACAGATAAGCTTTTCATTTCATTTTTCATACACAGATTATCTTTTCTTTTCATTTGTCATACACAGATAAGCTTTTCCTTTCATTTATCATTTTATAATACACGGATAAGCTTTTCCATTCATTTATCTGAGTCTAACTTACTTAAAGAAGTCCTACACATTCTGAATCTCAAGTCTCTTACAACAACAACAACAACAACAACAACATCATCATCATCATCATCATCATCAGGTACCGTGCCGACTTTGGCTATTATGCTTCTCCAGAGTACCCGATCTTTCACGCAGGCCATTAGCTCAGTCGGTGATCTCCTCTCACACCATCTCGCCAGACTCTCTCTCTCTATCTCTCTCTCTCTGAACCTTAAGTGCCCAGGGCACATGGGGCTTCCACAAGGGTTTTCCACAAATGCTTGTCCTTTGCCTTTTTTTCTGCTCTTGCCCAGGTGAGCCCTCTGTTGCTCAACATCCTCTCTGTTGTTCTTTTCCATGTCTCATTTGGTCTACCCTTACTTCTGTTCCCCTGTGGTGTCCATCTTAGTGCTATTTTTGGTAATGATCTGTCAGTCATTCGGAGCGCGTGTCCCAACCATCGCCAGCGTCTTTCCTCAATAATTGCTGTCAGTGGCTTCATCTGCATTTCTGCCAAGAAGATGTTATTTCTTATGGTGTTTGGCCAAAATATTGTTTCTAATTCTTCCTTGCTTCTGTTTCTGTAGCAGTCTGATGGGGTTTTGTTTTTTTACCTGATAGGGTTGCTGGCTCTATGCCGAACCCTCCTTAGTCGCCTCTTATGATCACTCGTGGTAGGATACAGTGGTCCTATTCTTTGTTTCCCAGGCATGTGGCCAGGTCCCGGGTACCACACGGGGGATCTCGGCCGGACTATCCTTTAGTATCATTTCTCTCGGTCTTCCCCTGGCTCTAGCTCTCTTGCACACATTACTAAATGATACACGTCTCTTATACCGAGGCTGGATATAAAGCCACTCAAGATCTTAGCGGAAGGGAGAGACAGTCCCACGGATTCCGGCTAATGGTCCGGATAAACCATGTGGCGGGAAGCATTCTTTCGACGAAGGGCCAGAAATCTGTCCCTTAATTTCTGGAAGTCCTATGTCTTGTAGCGCATTTAAAATAAATCGAAGGTGAAAATCCCCGAGGATGATGAAAAATCCTCCCTCACTCACCCACCACCCCCCCCCCCCCACAGACAGCAAGTGGTTTCTTAAACACGGGCTGGCAGTGGTGCCCCTTTCGGTTTTAAGGGATCCTGTTTTTTTTTTATTTCTTGTTCCCTATTGCCAAATATTATATTTTTAAATTCCGATGAGACGCGAAAGCTGGAAAACAACAAAAGAAACGGACAAGAAATTAGACTCTTTTGAAAACAAGTGCCCAAGGAAAATACTCGGCGTCAAGTGGAACGAATTCAAGAACAACGCAGAGATAAGGCAGATGAGCGAACAACAACCTGTCTCATGGGTGATCAGGAAAAGGAAATGGCCTTATGTCGGTCATGTGTTGTGAAGAAACAGTCAGAGAATCCCAGAAAAACAAGCTATCAAACGGGACACAAAAGGCTGAAGAAAAAAAGGTCAGCCACGTGAGACTCTAAAGAAGACATTGTTAAGAGAGGCCAGTTTAGTGGGCATAACATCCCTTGATGAGGTTGAAAAGTTCGTCGAGGACAAGAAAACTTGGCGAACAACTATGCGAGCCCTATGTGACGTTTAAAAGGCACGGGAAGGATGTAAGATGTAAGAAACTCTGATGAAGCCATCCGTTTTACCCCTGTATCCCCAGACCATATCCCTAGTTTGACAAACAATTATAATCCTGCAACCAGTGAGGGCAATGACTGTATTTAGCAAAAAAAGATACAAAGTATAACTTGCATGTGCTTGAATTCCCCCCCCCCTTTTTTTTTATAGCTTTCACAGAAAAACACCTTTTACACCTCGCACAGAAAAACACTTTTTATTCCTCTCACACAGAGAAACACTTTTTATATCTCTGACAGAAAAACACTTTTTATACCTCTCACAGAAAAAACACTTTATACCTCTGACAGAAAGAAAAAAAACGTTTTATTCTTCTCACAGAAAAAAAAAACAACTTTATATCTCTGAGAGAAAAAAACACTTTATTCCTCTCGCAAAAAAATAACACTTCTTCGATACTTCTCACGGAAATTATAATTTCTATCTCCGCAATCTGCAAAAATTGCCTCGAAAAGATTTTTAAAATTTAAAATAATCGAAATTATACACTTTGCTTAAAAAACGAAACAAAATTATATTTCGATTTTCACTTTCGTTACTGAAATTACATTTTTACTTTCGTTTCTTTGCTTCTGTTTCTGTAGCAGTCTGATGGGGTTTTGTTTTTTTACCTGATAGGGTTGCTGGCTCTATGCCGAACCCTCCTTAGTCGCCTCTTATGATCACTCGTGGTAGGATACAGTGGTCCTATTCTTTGTTTCCCAGGCATGTGGCCAGGTCCCGGGTACCACACGGGGGATCTCGGCCGGACTATCCTTTAGTATCATTTCTCTCGGTCTTCCCCTGGCTCTAGCTCTCTTGCACACATTACTAAATGATACACGTCTCTTATACCGAGGCTGGATATAAGCCACTCAAGATCTTAGCGGAAGGGAGAGACAGTCCCACGGATTCCGGCTAATGGTCCGGATAAACCATGTGGCGGGAAGCATTCTTTCGACGAAGGGCCAGAAATCTGTCCCTTAATTTCTGGAAGTCCTATGTCTTGTAGCGCATTTAAAATAAATCGAAGGTGAAAATCCCCGAGGATGATGAAAAATCCTCCCTCACTCACCCACCACCCCCCCCCCCCCACAGACAGCAAGTGGTTTCTTAAACACGGGCTGGCAGTGGTGCCCCTTTCGGTTTTAAGGGATCCTGTTTTTTTTTTATTTCTTGTTCCCTATTGCCAAATATTATATTTTTAAATTCCGATGAGACGCGAAAGCTGGAAAACAACAAAAGAAACGGACAAGAAATTAGACTCTTTTGAAAACAAGTGCCCAAGGAAAATACTCGGCGTCAAGTGGAACGAATTCAAGAACAACGCAGAGATAAGGCAGATGAGCGAACAACAACCTGTCTCATGGGTGATCAGGAAAAGGAAATGGCCTTATGTCGGTCATGTGTTGTGAAGAAACAGTCAGAGAATCCCAGAAAAACAAGCTATCAAACGGGACACAAAAGGCTGAAGAAAAAAAGGTCAGCCACGTGAGACTCTAAAGAAGACATTGTTAAGAGAGGCCAGTTTAGTGGGCATAACATCCCTTGATGAGGTTGAAAAGTTCGTCGAGGACAAGAAAACTTGGCGAACAACTATGCGAGCCCTATGTGACGTTTAAAAGGCACGGGAAGGATGTAAGATGTAAGAAACTCTGATGAAGCCATCCGTTTTACCCCTGTATCCCCAGACCATATCCCTAGTTTGACAAACAATTATAATCCTGCAACCAGTGAGGGCAATGACTGTATTTAGCAAAAAAAGATACAAAGTATAACTTGCATGTGCTTGAATTCCCCCCCCCCTTTTTTTATAGCTTTCACAGAAAAACACCTTTTACACCTCGCACAGAAAAACACTTTTTATTCCTCTCACACAGAGAAACACTTTTTATATCTCTGACAGAAAAACACTTTTTATACCTCTCACAGAAAAAACACTTTATACCTCTGACAGAAAGAAAAAAAACGTTTTATTCTTCTCACAGAAAAAAAAACAACTTTATATCTCTGAGAGAAAAAAACACTTTATTCCTCTCGCAAAAAAATAACACTTCTTCGATACTTCTCACGGAAATTATAATTTCTATCTCCGCAATCTGCAAAAATTGCCTCGAAAAGATTTTTAAAATTTAAAATAATCGAAATTATACACTTTGCTTAAAAAACGAAACAAAATTATATTTCGATTTTCACTTTCGTTACTGAAATTACATTTTTACTTTCGTTTCTTTGATAAAGCTTATTCGTAAGCATTTGCTATTTTTAAGTTACTTTCCAACGCCAGTATCACAGTGACACGGTCTATATTGGTTTTTTTTTCCAAGTTTAAAGATGAAATATATATGTATATATGTCATGTTACGTCTGTTATACGTGAAACGATTATGTGACGCGGATAAATGAATCAGAATCATTTAACTTGAGCTCTACGTAAGGCCCTAAGAGGAATTCTATCTTATATCTTATATCCTTCCCGTGCCGTTAGACGTCACATAGGGCTCGCAAAGTAGTTCGCCAATTTTTCCTGTCTTCGGCGAGTCTTTCAACCTCATCAAAGGATTTTATGCCTGTTAACTTGGCCTCTCTTAATAATGTTCTCTTCAGAGTTTCACGCGGTCTGCCCCTTTTTCTTCGGCCTGTTGTGTTCCACTTGATAGCTTGTTTTGGGATTCTCTGCTCATTTCTTCTCATCAAGTGGCCAACATATGTCCATCTCCTTTTCCTGATCACCCGTGAGACTGGTTGTTGTTCAGTCATCTGTCTTATCTCTGCATTGTTCTTGAATTCATTCCACTTGATGCCGAGTATTTTCCTTCGGCATTTGTTTTCAAAAGAGTCTAATTTCTTTTCTATTTCTTTAGTTGTTTTCCAGCTTTCGCATGCATAAATGAGGGTGGATATTACATTTGAATTGAATAGTCTTAACTTGGTTTTTGTGCTTATAACTTTTGAATTCCATATGTTCTCAAGATTCTTGAAGATTGATGCTGCTTTTGCAATTCTGATCCTAACTTCCTTTCTAGTGTCACCATCCTGGTCTATGTAGCTGCCAAGGTATGCAAATTGATTGACTTCTTCAATATCTGTCCCTTCTATGTGTATTTTTCCATTTTGATTGATGGGAATTTTCATTATTTTTGTTTTGTCCTTGTTAATTTCAAGTCCTATTTTGCTAGCCAGTGAAGATAGGCTATCTGTTTTTTCTTGCATGGAATTCACATTATTACTGATAAGAGTTATGTCATCAGCAAAATCAAGATCTTCTAGTTGGGTCCCATGTACCCAGTCAATACCTGTGTTACCTGTGCAGCATTTTTTCATTATGAAGTCTATTGTAATCCCAAAAAGTAAAGGAGACAGTATACATCCTTGTTTCACGCCTGTTTCAATCTGGAACCATTCACTCATCCCTTCTTCTGTCTTGACTGCACAACCATATCCATTGTATAAGTCCTTAATGATGTTGACAATTTTAGATGGTATTCCATATAGACATAAAATTCTCCATAATGAATCTCTGTGTATGCTATCAAATGCCTTCTTAAAATCTATGAAATTCAGTATTAATGGTTTCTGCTTTTCAATATGTTCTTCAAGTATTATTCTGAGAGTAAAGATCTGGTCGAGACAGCTTCTCCCTTTTCGAAATCCTGCTTGTTCTTCTCTCATTGCAGTATCCACTATATCTTTGAGTCTATTCAAAATGACCTTGCAAAATACTTTTGACACAACTGATATTAAGGTTACTCCTCTCCAGTTGTTACAGTCACTAAGGTTGCCCTTTTTTGGTATTTTCACAATGATTCCTTTCTTCCAATTAGAAGGGACCTTTTCTTCAATTCTATACGTTGGTGTAAAACTATTTTCGGGCCTCTTATTCTATTCCGGGTTTTGCTTCTAGAATCTTCAGGACCTCTCATTTCTTTTATTGGCCCTTCTGGTGTCCTTGAACTTGTTGTCCCTTCTTACCCCCCCCCCCCGGGACTCATTACAGGGGCTACCCCTCTTTATTACCTTCTCTTTCCATCCATAAATAGTCGGAATGGTTGTAAATATGTTCATTTCGCTCAGCTGCTAAAGAAAACAAATATTTCTTCTTCTTGTTAAGAGAGGCCTACAGGAGAGCTGTTAGGGAGGCAAAGTTCCACAAGGGACATGCAAATGAATGAATGAATGTTAAGATAGCCACAAGTGATGCCAGTCAGTCAGTCAGCCACTCATTTGCATGTCCCTTGGGGAACTTTGCTTCCATAACAGCTCTCCTGATGGCCTCTCGGTTGTAAGCAAGATGCCCTGCTGCTGATGCGTCCATTAAGTAATGACATGGAAAGAAAGGGAAAAACAAACAAACAAACAAACAAACAAACAAAAGCATTTGAATTCATCGGAAACTTAGAAAAAGGTTAGCATAAGATAAGGAGAAAGCGTGATAGATAACGCAGTCCGTGTGGCAGAACACGAGAATGGATGTTTGTTTGCGTGTTCATTTTTTCTCGCGTGATGTAAGTCACAGATCCTGGATCAGACACCGCGCCCAAAGATTTGTGGATGGGGGAGCGATGACTTGGGGGTGGGGGAGGGGGGAAGGTTGTAAATTAAAAAAGGGGGGAGGGGGATATCCAGAAGTATCAAAGGCATTGTTTAACTCTCTGCTTGTAACAGACAGAACGAAAACCAACAGCAGACTGAGGTGGCCCTGGGGATTCAGAGAGAGCGAAGGAGGATAGACAGACAAAGATGGCCTGTACAGAAGTGATGGAAAGGGATAGACCAAGAGGTGGACCCAGACAACGATGACGAGACAACCTCAGAAGAAGATAATACGCGCTCTTGGAATCCACAAACGGCAAGAAAAGATCAAGAACAAGAGAGGACACCTCGTTCAATACGGAGGGGTTAGGATGATTAAAACGAACTCGTCTCATATATGGTCTCTAACCATTGTCCTTGATGATTAACTGTCTAACTGTAAACAAAGAGAGAACTATTGGCAAGAAAATATAAGAAAATGCTCATGCATAAAGTTCAACATTACATAAGTGTCATATACACACACACAAAAAACCCTCAATGCATATTAGCAACACTTCACATTTTTCATATAACATACATACTAGACAAGAAACTGTGATCATTCATATACCATTCATCTTTCAACACTACACCTGAATATCCCATAATATGGGATGAATCGGAGGGCTCAACAGCATAGCTTCGAAGCGTCCTACATCACAGAATATAAATTATAATCAAAGTAAATATACTTGCTTCACACACAACTTGAACATGGTGTTAACTCCCTTCACACGTTTGTTGTATTTTATATAATTTCCAGTTACCACACAAACCCCCTACCCCCACCCCCGTGACTTTTCGTGAACAATCACATGATTGTTGATGGCCCCCTCCCCTCAATTACCTTTCGTGAACAATCACATGATTGTTGATGCCCCCTCCCTTCAATTACCTTTCGTGAACAATCACATGATTGTTGATGGCCCCCTCCCCCCAGTTACTTTTTGTGAACAATCATATGATTGTTGATGGTCCCCTCCCCCAATTACCTTTCGTGAACAATCATATGATTGCTAATGCCCCCCCCCCATTATCTTTCATGAACAATCATATCATTGATGATGCCACCACCCCCACCCCCCCAAATTACCTTTCGTGAACAATCTAATGCCACCACCCCCCCCCCCAAATTACCTTTCGTGAACAATCATATGATGCCACCCCCCCCCCCAAATTACCTTTCGTGAACAATCATATGATTGCTGATGCCACCCTCCCCAAATGACCTGTTGTGAACAATCATGTGATTGCTGAAGGTGCCCCCCAGTGACCTTTGGTGAACAATCACGTGATTGCTGACGCCAGATTGGAAATCGATGACCTCCCCCAAATGACTCTCAACCAACGTTGTTGCAGCAACACCAGCATAACATGAAGGGTCTGCAGGTGTGCCGAAACAATCTAAAGAGGAGGGATGAAAGTAAGAAGCTTCTGCCACTGGTTTTACACGTTAAAATCTAACTTTGTCAATCGATCAATTTTTTTTTTATCCTGGCCATACACAGGTAGCAGAGAGTCGAACAAAAATAGGGTTGCCAATCATTGCAGTGCATGCCATTTTCTAGGAATAATATCCATCTGCTCTCAACGGCACACACAAAATGTTGTTGTGCTGTGAACACAGATATTTTATCCAATGATAAACCATCTTAATTCTTAACCATAGCAGCTTCATACAGGACTCATGAATTGTAATCAGTCAGTCAGTCATTTGCATGTCCCTTGCGGAACTTTGTCTCCCTAACAGCTCTCCTGTAGGCCTCTCGGTTGTGAGCAAGATGGCCTGCTGCTGATGCGTTCATTTGCAGATTATCAACGATGTCTTGCAGCCATCTTCGACTTGGTCTTCCTCTCTTTCTTTTTTCCCCATTATGTACCCTTCCAAGACGGTTTTCTCTAGGTTATCATGACGTTTAATGTGTCTAAAAATATTTACGTTTTCTCTGTTTAATCCTCTTTACTAGCCAGCCTTCTTCAATATTAAGATCTCGTAGTATGGATATATTTTTCTTTTTTTGTGTCCATGATGTTTTAAGAACTTTTTATAACATTTTCATTCAAAGGCACAATGCACTTTAATCATAAGAATTTACAACAAAGTTAATATTCACATCATGGCCATACAGGTCTCCTCTAAAATCCAGATCTCCTCTAAAATCCAAGTCTCTCTATAAAAACGTTCTGCCGTTAGGCCGTATTTATGCGATACACGGGCGTTCTCCTCAGTTATTTTGTGTTTCTCTTGGAGGATAAATACGTTTCTCTCTTTCTCTCATTTCCTTGCCATTTCTTGTCCATATTCATTAGCTCCGATATTGGTCATGTTTCGAGTGATTTGCGTTTGGTGAAAGCGGTTTATTTCTCCCTTTTTTTGCCTCTCTCTCTCTCTCTCTCTCTCTCTCTCGCTGAAGCACGAAATGTTAAATGGGTTCGCTTGCCTATTTCTTAAATTTTGGAAAATAAAGCACATTCGTTCCTTCTGTCTCTCTCTCTGTCTCTCATTCCTTCTCCCTCTCTCTCATTTCCTCTCTCTCTCTCTCTCTCTCTGACTTTATAAGGTGCGTTATCAGACAGACTTGCACGCTTGTTCCTTGACTTTCTGTAAATACATTTGTTCATACTCTCTCTCTCTCTCCCTCTCTCATTTTTTCTGTCACTCAACATCTGTATAAGTGTGATCTTCTAACCTCTATGTGCGTGTGTGTGTGTCCTTCTCTCTCCCCTCCCTCTCTCTCTCTCTCTGCCCTTCTCTCTGTGTGCCCTTCTTTCTCTGTGCCATTCTCTCTCTGTGCCCTTTTCTCTCTCTGTACCCTTCTCTCTCTGTGCCCTTCTTTCTCTGTGCCCTTCTTTCTCTGTGCCCTTCTTTCTCTGTGCCCTTCTCTCTCTGTACCCTTCTCTCTATTATGTTCCCTTCTCTCTCTCTCTCTCTGCCCTTCTATCTCTGTGCCATTCTTTCTCTCTGTGTGCTCTTCTCTCTCTGCCATTCTCTCTGTTCACTTCTTTCTCTCTCTCTCTCTGTGCCCTTCTCTTTCTCTCTGTGTCATTCTCGCTCTCTCTCTGCCATTATCTGTCTCTCTGTGCCATTCTCTCTCCGTGCCATTCTCTCTGTGTCCTTCTTTCTCTCTGTGACCTTCTTTCTCTCTCTGTGCCCTTATTTCTCTCTCTGTGCACTTCTTTTTCTTTCTATGTGCCGTTTTTCTCTCTCTATGCTCTTCTCTCTTTGTGCCCTTTTCTCTCTGTCCTTTTTTTTCTCTGTCCTTTTTTTTTCTCTCTGTGCACTTCTTTTTCTCTCTCTGTGCCCTTCTGTCTCTGTCCTTCTTTTTTTCTCTCTGTCCTTCTTTTTTTTCTCTCTGTGCCCTTCTTTTTCTCTCTCTGTGCCATTCTTTCTCTCTCTGTGCCATTCTTTCTCTCTCTCTCTCTTTCTCTGTGGCCTTCTTTCTCTCTCTGTGCTCTTCTCTTTCTGTGTGCCATTCTCTCTACCCTGCTTTCTCTCTCTCTCTCTCTCTGTGCCCTTCTTTCTCTGTGCCCTTTTTTCTCTCAGTGCCCTTCTCTCTCTGTGTGCCCTTCTTTCTCTCTCTGTGCCGTTCTCTCTCTCTCTCTGCCCTTCTCTCACTCTGCTCTTTTTTCCCTCTCTCTCTCGCTCTCTCTCTGTGCTCTTTTCTCTCTGTGCTCTTCTTTCTCTGCGTGTGCTCTTTTCTTTCTGTGCTCTTTTCTTTCTGTGCTCTTTTCTCTCTGTGCCATTCTCTCACTCAGTGTGCCATTCTCCCTCTCTCTCTCTCTCTCTCTCTCTCTATGTGCGGTCTCCTCTCTCTGTATTCTTCTCCCTCTCTCTCTCTCCTCTCCCTCTGTCCCTTTGTCTCCCTCCCCTCTCCCTCCCCTCACCCCTTCTCTCTCTCTCTCTCTCTCTCTCTCTCTGAGCCAGTAATTATTTTGTTCGTTTCCGAGAACGAAAACTACACAGCGCACAACATAATTCACATAAAGATAAATCTTTGCATGTTCTGCCCAACAATTTCTTCATGCCGGATCTGAGAGGTTTAATGCACGATCGTTGCGGAAAGGGTGAGTTTAGTGAATATGGCTTTCATGAGGCGTGTCTGCATTCACGATCTTTATGTTCAATAACATTATATTAGGGTGTCTTTCACGACGCAGGCGTGTATTGACGAGGTTTCCAGTCACGAACCCCGCATGATGGTGGCTTTCCTGTGTGTATTTACGTGTGTTGTGTTTAAGAAATGCGTATGATGGTGGCTTTCCTGTGTGTATTTACGTGTGTTGTGTTTAAGAAATGCGTATGATGGTGGCTTTCATGTGTGTATTTACATGTGTTGTGTTTAAGATCTGCGTATGATGGTGGCTTTCATGTGTGTATTTATGTGTGTTGTGTTTAAGAACTGCGTGTGACTGTGGCTTGCATGTATGTATTTCTGTGTGCTGTGTTTAAAAACTGCGTATCATTGTGGCTTTCGTGTGTGTGTATATATGTGTGTTGTGTTTAAGAACTGTGTGTAATGGTGGCTTTCCTGTGTGTATTTCTGTGTGCTGTGTTTAAAAACTGGGTATCACTGTGGCTTTCGTGTGTGTAGTGTTTAAGAACTGTGTGTGATGGTGGCTTTCCTGTGTGTATTTATGTGTGTTGTGTTTAACAACTGCGTGTGACGGCGATTTTCACGACACATATGTGCATCTATGAAGTTTGCCTTCATGTTGTGCGATGCTGACTATTATATATGTAGTAGTACGTACTTCGTGAGGTTTTTGTTCGTCGGATCACAACCACTCTTGTCAGTTAAGAAGATGTAGACCCCCGAAGAGGCCTTAAAAAATTGCACTAGCCGACCTGTTAGGGTCGACCGTGCGGGGTATTGGGAATAGTTTTCAACTAGCAATAACCACGCCTCGGTTAAACCTCATTGGCTATGGTACCGCCACTGCGCAAAGCTAACCTACCATAGCTCAGCCAGGGGTGCTGGCTCGTCACGAATTGTCATTTGGTCAGTGTGAAACCCTGTTGTATATTTCTAAATATTTAATTAAAATATAACTAAACTAATATAAATTTCATTCCATTTGTTTAAGTGGAGGTTTTCGTATATTCTTGTGGGATGAAAATTTTATCTTTCGAAAAATATTTAAATGTTTCAGAAAAAAATTATTATTCTTAGTTTTATCGGAAGGGCGATAATACAGGGGAATTAAACAACTCGCTGTTAGACTTTCGATTGAAGATTACTGAAACATACCGAGAACATTTTATCTTTATTAAATTAATAACATCACATGGTATTCTTTATATTTCTATATTTAAAAAAAAACTAATAACATAAATACTAAAAGTTATTATTGCGAAGATACGAAACTGAGGCTGATAACTGTTACACGTAGATCCAGTTGCCACGGAATAGGTTTACTGTAGGGATCGTTGTTGCTTTTATGATAAATGGTTATTAAAATGAAAATTAACATTCAAATTGTTTGTTATTGTGGCTGTATTATTAAATTATGGCCGTGAAATGACTGTATGGTTCAAATAAAGTAATATAGAACACACTGTATAGCTTGCTCGCCAGTTTCATAGACGGAAACAGCGATGTATGCAGGAAACTCTCTACCGTAGAGAGCGGAACAACAACACAACTCCTTCAGATCATCAGAGGAAGTACCCCCCCCCCCCCTCTCAGACAAGTGTTTCGGCCCTTTAAACTCCTGACACTCTTAGGGGGGTGGGCCATAGAATACAGAATATAGATGGAATATAGAAACGAAGAAGGATGAACAGTACAGAAGGAGGGCAGGATAAGATACAAGAAAATTGAATTCATCATCATCATCATCATCATCATCATGTGCCGTGCTCATCAGCACAGTTTGTGACTTTTCATTGTGCCATAGCGTTAGGCTTTACTGCCACTCTTCTCATTTATCTTTCCTGCTGTTTTGATGTTTTCAAGTCCTCTTCTTCACTATGTGACCTGTAAATGATTTCAGTCAGTCAGTCAGTCATTTGCATTTCCTTTGCGGAACTTTGCCTCCCAAACAGCTCTCCCGTAGGCCTCTCGGTTGTGAGCAAGATGGCCTGCTGTTGATGCGTCCATTCGCAGATCATCAACGATGTCTTACAGCCATCTTCGTCTTGGTATTCCTCTCTTTCTTTTTCCCATTATGTACCCTTCCAAGACTGTCTTCCCTAAATTATCATGACGTTTAATGAATTTAAAATATTTAAGTTTTTCTCTGTTTAATCTTCCTTACTAGCCAACCCTCTTCAACAGTTCTTGTAGTGTGTGTGTGTGTGTGCGTGCGTGCGTGTGTGCGTGCGTGTGTGTGTGTGTGTGTGTGTCTCTCTCTCTCTCTCCCCGTCCGTCCGTCCATGATATTTTTTGGTCCATGGCTCAATAAATCACTATCTATGAGAGTCAAGAAAAGAATGCTACAATGAAGCAATCCTGTTCTATGGAAATGAGGCCTGCACGATCAGTAAAGAGATACAAAGAAGGCTGGAATCAGCTGAAAAGTGGGTTCTTAAGAAAAAGTAACATTTATAGCGAGAAAATCGAAAGAGGAAGTCTGAAACAGTGAATCATAACGAAGATCAGAAAACGACAATTCAAATCTGTGGGGGCATGTTTGGAGTAGAGGCGGGGTAGAGCACCTAATGGCAACAGGAAAGATCGAAGGTAGAAGAGGCAGAGGTAGACAGAGAGAAAAGATGGTTGATGGTTTAGCGTCCTGGCATGGGCAATACTCAGAGGCAAACCTGGTGAGATGAATAAGGGATGGAGTGTTGTAGAAGGATAAGGTATCATATGTCTGTCCGCGGGGACTGAGAGAGAAAGAGAGAAAGAGAGACACGGAGAGAGAAAGAGAGACAAAGAGAGACACAGAGAGAGAAAGAGAGACAAAGAGACAAAGAGAGAGAAACAGAGTATGAGAGAGAAACAGAGAGAGAGAGACGGAGAGAGAAAGAGAGACAAAGAGAGAGAGAAATAGAGAAGGAGAGAGAGAAACAAAGAGAGAGAGAAAGAGAGACAAAGTGAGAGAAACAGAGAAGGAGAGAGAGAAACAAAGAGAGACGGAGAGAGAGAGAGACAAAGAGAGAGAAACAGAGAAGGAGAGAGAGAAACTGAAAGAGAAAGAGAGACGGTGAGAGAGAAACAGAGAAAGAGAGAGAAACACAGAGAGAGAGAGAGAGAGAAAATGGTGATTATCCTTTTCTTATGGATTTATTTAGCTTCCTTTCCAGTTCGATTTTGAATATTTACAGACGCGATATCGATTTCTACATGTTGTCATTACTTGTGCAGGCATTACAGTTGTACTGAATATTCTATTCAACACATATCAATCACTCAATCAATCAATCCTAGTTCGTATTCCCTGGAAAATTTAACTAGTAAAATGCGGGACAATTTCTTCTGGATTCCCTAACGTTTCTATCAAATTAGATCTTACCAGAAACTGAAAATCGACTTAGTAATCTCTTATTAGTGTCTACTTTTTCTTCTAAATTCTAAAAACAATTCAGGACTTATATTACAAATTGAATAACTAGTCACAAAGACAAGAGAGGAGAGGAAGTTGAGAGCTGGCAGGATAATAATGGACTTCTCCTGATCAACCAACCAATGTATCCTCCAACATTTTACTCAAGGGCTTGGCATACAACCTCAACACCATATCTGGCATTTCACTCTCCAGACCTGTAGTGGAACATTCCACGTGAAGTTGGAAAACAACTTGGAGGTAGCGACCATCGACCAGTCTTCCTGACAATAGAAAATGAACTCCTTAACACCAGTAGCCCTCTTCCCAGATGGAACTATAAAAAAGCAAACTGGACAATGTACAGACATCGTACAGGTATCCTGGTGGGGCAGCTGTCCATAGAAGGTAAGGATATTAACAGCATAGTGAAGGAATTCAATGCTTGTATCCTTCAGGCCGCCCGTGAAACCATTCCCAGAGGAGCTCGTAGGGACTATAAACCATACTGGTCTAGTGAGCTGGGAAAACTCCATGATGACGTGGAAGCAGCTCGAAAGCAAGCAGAAAATAGACCATGCCAAGAATACCACAATAATTACCAACATTCTAAGGCCAAATTTCAGACAGCCAAGATGCAAGCCAGACGGGAAAGTTGGAAAGAGGAAACATAGTCCCTAAACTTTGAAAAGGATGGAAGGAAACTGTGGAAACTAATCAAACAGTTAAATGATGAGAGCACTGGAAGAAGTACAAAGATTACACTAATAGAGGATGGGAAAACTCTTACAGGTAAGCAGGTAGCAGATCACTTTGATCGCGTGTTTGCACACGAATGCAACACTGATATCCATCCAGAGAAAGAGGGTACAGTGCGCACTGACCCACAGAAAGAAAAACAAGTCAGAAAAGTGGAGGTTATGGAAAAAAAGGTGTGCTGTGGAAACTAAGAAACTGCAATGTGAATGGAAGACTGTACAATTGGATAAAGTCCTATTTCACAAGAGAAGAGCTAGAGTAGTAATGGATGGACACAAAAGCCAGAAAGTACTGCCGCGACATGGTGTACCACAAGGAGGAGTCCTTTCACCTACACTATTCCTTGTATTCATTAATGACCTGGTCAAGGAACTTCCCTATGGAATCACAGCGGCACTGTATGCAGATAATCCGGTCATGTGGTGTACAGATGAATATGCGACAGTTGCTACACAGAGACTCCAAAGAGCAGCAGACATCTTGACATCATGGACAAACAAATGATGTGTAAGTATCAACACAGAGAAATCACGTACCACTCTGTTCACTCTCTCATCTAAACAGAAAGCAGGTAAGATTTTTGTAAATGAAATATCCTTAAGGGTGGACAACCAACCCACTTACTTAGGAGTGACTCTTGACTCAAAACTGACTTGGAAGCAACACATCAACAGTGCAGAAGCAAAAGCCAGAAGAAAACTAGCCATATTAAGAAAACTGAGTGGAACCACATGGGCAGTTAGTGAAAGAATCCTCAAGAATGTATACCAGCAAAGTATTCTATCACATTTAGAATATGGCTCAACATCTTGATGCACAGCATCAAACACTATGCTGCATAATCTAGACAAGGTACAAAATCAGTCACTACGGATTATCACAGGTGCCATGAGGTCCACACCAGTAGTAGAAATGCAGAAAAATGCAGAAAATAGTTGGTGTTCAAGCGCTAAAAGAATGTAGAGACACAAGGGTCATGATCCTGGGAGAGAAATTCCTCAGCTCTGTAAGCCATCCCCCGAAGGAGAGATTCAATAACTTGGCACTAAGACGGCTTAAAAGAAGCAGCTTCATTCATCAGGCCAAGCGTATGCGTAAGCTGATACCTGACCTTCAACTGTAGTCGCTCCATTATCATCTGTACCAGAGCATACACCATGGAAAGAAGCAGATTATACACAAATAACTATTCAGACTGAAGTGAAAGGTGTGCAGAATGGTGAGATGCAAAGCAGCCTTGTAAGATCAACAGCCACACTTAGTGTGCTAGATGACAAATATCCATGTGACACCTGGATACGTGTGTATACAGATGGATCTGCACACAATGCCATAAAGAATGGAGGGGCAGGAGCACATATTGAATATCCAAACAACACCACTGACAAGATTTCCATACCCACTGGAAAATACTGCAACAACTATGATGCAAAAGTTAGGGCAATTATTGCTGCAGTTGAAAAACTATCCGACTCCAGAATTGATACATGTCCTGTAGTAATTCTGACAGATGCAAGATCAGTACTGGAAGCTCTTCAGTGCAACAAACTACCAAACCTTAAGGATGCCTTGTCAAAAATTGGCTTACAACACAGAGTCACCTTGCAGTTGATTCCCTCCCACTGTGGGATACCAGGCAATGAGAAAGCTGACCATCTGGCCAAAGAGGGCACTGAAATGAAGCAACCAGACATACCGATCACCTATAATCAGAAGAAAAGCATGATAAAAACCTACAGGAATCTACAAACACCACCACATGATGACTATCACATGCTAAATACAAAGGAATAAGTCACCATTTTTTGTCTCCGAACATGACACAGCCGACTCTGAAGTCATATGTATACAAAGTTTAAGGTTGGTACTACTAATCTATGTACATGTGCCCAGGTGCCCCAAACTGTGGAAAATATCCTCCAGAACTGCATCAACTACGAGACACTGAGAAATAATTACTGGCCCAGTGAAACCACTAAAGAACATAAGCTCTATGGTTCCATATATGAATTACAAAGAACAGTGACATTTATCCAAGAGACGGGGCTGCAGATATAGACAGGCAATGCGTAAGAAGAAGAAGAAGAAGAAAAGAAGAAGAAAAAAAGAAGAAGAAGAAGAAGTAGAAAAGAAGAAGAAGAAGAAAAAAAAGAAGAAGAAAAAAAGAAGAAGTCTAAAATTACACATAATACCTATGTCATTTTAGACGACTCGCTCTTTCGACCGTTTTCATTCATAACCAAGACCTACGTATTCAATCCAGTGGTGCCCTCTTTCGACCGAATGATTCACTTATACAATGAGTAAAGGTCACTTATCAAAGATTTATTCAGTTTCTTTTCTCTTCGATTTCTGGTCTATCATCGTTTGCAGTGTGTTATAAAAGTCTTCTACTTCCTCTTCTTCTGCTGCTGATGTAGGTGCATATATCTGGATGACTGTTATATTTCTAGGAGTGCCCTTAAGTCTGATTGTGAGGATTCGATCACTTACTGGATTGTAACCTAGTAATGCTTTTGATGTTGATTTGTCCAAGTAAAAAGCCACTCCATTCTTTCCTCCTAATTCTCCACCAGAGTATATAAAGATAATATCATTCTCGCTCTTGAAAAATTCACCCAAAGGTATGCAATTTCAGCTTAAAATTATATTTCAGATCTCAGAATTGCTCAGTCATTTGTAAGTCTCTTGCGGAACTTTGCCTCTTTAACAGCTCTCCTGTAGGTCCCTCGGTTGTAAGCAAGATGCCCAGCTGCCGATGCGTCCATTCGCAGATCATCAACGATGTCTTGCAGTCATCTTCGCCTTGATCTTCCTATCTTTCTTTTTCTCAGAATCGCTATCAAGGAAATATATAATAATAATAGTCCACTTATGGAAGAATCGAAATATTTACAGATAAGCTTATATTAACTTTTGTTCTATCTTTCGCTAGCATTCGCATGTTATATGTAATGTTATTCATTTTTTTCAGTGGCCAGAAAGCAACTACAAGCCAAAAAAAGACTAAATTCCAGTTTTCGACCAATTCGACCGTGCTCTGTTCATTAGCTGGCCGAGTAAGCGAGGCGCGCTTGTACATTTTTTTTTTAAAGAATCTATGGCTAAAGTGCAACTTTTAACCATTTTACCCGTCCAACGTGGGAAGTGGGTTGCTGGAACTTCAAAGAGTTAACAAAAAGTGTAATTAAAACTATCACTTTTTGTGGATACCACAAATACAACTACAATGAACTACAATCAAAATTCAAAGGATATGTCAGGAAGATGGAGATACTCGCCTTATATGCCTCTACTGTAGAGAGCGGAACAACAACAACACAACTCCTTCAGATCATCAGAGGAAGTACTCCCCCTCACCCCCCGCCTCATACAAGTGTATTACTCTAAGGGAGGTGGGCCCCTCTGGGTCATGACTCGCAGAGGTCTTGTGAGTTGTTGCTTTTTTCGTCCCGAGATTGAGTTAGCACAGCGCTTTGAAGTGCGTTTTTAGCGAATTAGCTACAGAGGACTGGTATTGGTTGTGGCAAACGACATTTATGTTCTCAATGCTTGTTTCGCATACTCCACAGCCAGCATGAAGCCTTTTCTGCTGTTTCGGAAAGGCTTTTCAATACCCTTGCTCTTGCTTGTCCCTTTATGCCCATTTGCTTACATAGGTCTTATGCTGATGTTGCTACGAATCCTCTCGCCCCCACTTCTACAGCTATCACTCTTGCCTTGACTCCTGCCCCCCTTCCTCAGTTGCCTTATAATTCATCAGAAAAAAAGGAAAGAAAGATGCACAAAGTGGAAAATATATCTGAAATAGCCCTCTAAGTGGCTCAAAGAAAGGAAATTCTTCTTATTCTTCTTCTTCTTCTTGTATCTCCCCGGAACTGCGAGCTGGTGTTCTTGCAGCCTAAGTGGTGAAGATGTTGAAGCACAGCACAGTGTCGGATTGGGAGCGGGTTATGGCAGCTAAATTTCAATCCCTGAGCGAAGCTAAAAAATCGGGGAGTGTACAGTGCTTCTTTAGCAGACTCCGCCACCATGGGAACTATAGCGATCCCTGCCGCCTTATCCAGGCTTAGGCCTGTTAGGGTGGGTGGGGTTTGGGGGAGGGTTACCAAAGAGAAGTGGGACAGGGTCTTGGTCAGCTATGGGACGCTGACTGCCAAAGTTTAAAGCGCCTCATGGTCATTTGATTCTGAAAACAAATTATATGTACTTGTACTTGTACGATCTCTCTGTAACTGCGAGCTGGTGTTCTTTGCAGCCGATGCTCTGAAGATGTTGCGGCACAACATCGTATCGGCGTGGGACCGGGTTACGGCGGCTATTTTTTTCAGTCTCGGAGTTCAGCTAAAAAGCAGGGGGTGTGCAATGCTTCTTTAGCAAACTCGGGGTACCACGGAGAGGTGGGACAGGGTCTTGGTCAGCTATAGTTCGCTAACCCTGACGCTGGCATATCAGCTGTGGATCGCTGATTGCCTCATCTTACAATATATATATATATATATATATATGTATTTATGCATGCAAAAGCTGGAAAACAACTAAAGAAATAGAAAAGAAATTAGACTCTTTTGAAAACAAATGCCTAAGGAAAATACTCGGCATCAAGTGGAATGAATTTAAGAATAATGCAGAGATAAGACAGATGACTGAACAACAACCAGTCTCATGGGTGATCAGGAAAAGGAGACAGACATATGTTGCTCACTTGATGAGAAGAAATGATCAGAGAATCCCAAAACAAGCTATCAAGTGGAACACAACAGGCCAAAGAAAAAGAGGCAGACCGCGTGAAACTCTGAATAGGTCATTGTTAAGAGAGGCAAAATTAACAGGCATAAAATCCCTTGATTAGGTTGAAAGACTCGCCGAAGACAGGAAAAACTGCCGAACTACTTTGTGAGCCCTATGTGACGTTTAACGGCACGGGAAGGATATAAGATTATATATATATATATATATATATACGACTTGTTTAAAGATAACAAATATTCATGAAGAATGGGAAATCATGATGAATGCCAGCACAAACAAGCACAGCAGTTTATGAACGAATGAACAAAGAAAATTCCTCCAATCGTTGTATCCCTGTTAACTCATACAGCGCTGTTTCAAAGCCTTCATACAGAATTACCTGACTTTGTTCGCAAATCACGCAAAGCCCGTGCTCTATTTTTTCTATTTGGAAAAAAGCAGTTCGAATCGATTACAAAATACTGTTCGATTTGTTTTAAAAAAAAAATGAAATGTATTGCTTCAGGGTAATGTACACAAGTGAAGTGTTTGTGATGGGAACTCTTTAACTCTTATTTCGACACAGACTCATTTAAACAGTTTTGTAAATAAATGAAACAAAATAACAGCATTTTGTTTGGTTACGTTCTCGCTTTTCGCGATTCAAATTTTTTAAACTACAGTAGGAGCTAAATGTAAACCATTTGTTATTTTCAGATTAAAAAAAAAAAAACAACATTGCAGGCTATGTTTATTGTAAATTTTTGTATGTGGTTTCTGGATTTTTTGTTTTTGGAAACATAAAGAGTTAATGCAGCTTGCATGAAGTACATTTGCGTTTAAGCGTGGCTTATTCGTGAACGTGCCTGTACGCCGCCTGTGGTTTGTATAAAGTAACTGTATGTTAGGGTGGCTTTCTTGGATACAGGAATTAGGAGGGTGGCTTTCACAAATATTTCACTTTTAATAATGCCAGACGGACATCTTCAGGAATACAGCTTAACGCGTTTTAACGGCAACGGTCAGAATATAAGGGGAAGAAACGAAAGAGACGACGAGTGAGTGTGTGCGACTGATGGGAAGTGTGACGTCATAGGCTAGAGAGAGAGAGAGAGAGAGAGAGAGAGACAGAGACAGAGAAAAGGAGAGGGAGATGAAAAGTCAAGGCGGCCATGAGCATTTTGTTACGGTTGGACATGCTGAGGCCAGATCTGTGATATAAGGTATTTATCAACGAATTCTAGAGAAGTTTAGTGACAACAAGTGCTGAAGGTTGTTAAGCAAAATACGATTGCCCAGTTTGAGACTCGGGTCGGCGGGAAGACGCTTGCAATATGTTTTAGTTGGAACAAAGATGGCGACAGGCAGTCCAAGATAAGAAAATGGGGGGGGGGGGTGTGAAGATGTTGAAGGTATGTGAAACAGAATCTGATGCACACAAGTAGTCCAGATTTTCTGGAGTATCATTTATGCATGCAAAAGCTGGAAAACAACTAAAGAAATAGAAAAGAAATTAGACTCTTTTGAAAACAAATGCCTAAGGAAAATACTCGGCATCAAGTGGAATGAATTTAAGAATAATGCAGAGATAAGACAGATGACTGAACAACAACCAGTCTCATGGGTGATCAGGAAAAGGAGACAGACATATGTTGCTCACTTGATGAGAAGAAATGATCAGAGAATCCCAAAACAAGCTATCAAGTGGAACACAACAGGCCAAAGAAAAGAGGCAGACCGCGTGAAACTCTGAATAGGTCATTGTTAAGAGAGGCAAAATTAACAGGCATAAAATCCCTTGATTAGGTTGAAAGACTCGCCGAAGACAGGAAAAACTGCCGAACTACTTTGTGAGCCCTATGTGACGTTTAACGGCACGGGAAGGATATATATATATATATATATATACGACTTGTTTAAAGATAACAAATATTCATGAAGAATGGGAAATCATGATGAATGCCAGCACAAACAAGCACAGCAGTTTATGAACGAATGAACAAAGAAAATTCCTCCAATCGTTGTATCCCTGTTAACTCATACAGCGCTGTTTCAAAGCCTTCATACAGAATTACCTGACTTTGTTCGCAAATCACGCAAAGCCCGTGCTCTATTTTTTCTATTTGGAAAAAAGCAGTTCGAATCGATTACAAAATACTGTTCAATTTGTTTTTAAAAAAAATGGAATGTATTGCTTCAGGGTAATGTACACAAGTGAAGTGTTTGTGATGGGAACTCTTTAACTCTTATTTCGACACAGACTCATTTAAACGATTTTGTAAATAAATGAAACAAAATAACAGCATTTTGTTTGGTTACGTTCTCGCTTTTCGCGATTCAAATTTTTTAAACTACAGTAGGAGCTAAATGTAAACCTTTTGTTATTTTCAGATTTTAAAAAAAAACAACATTGCAGGCTATGTTTAGTGTAAATTTTTGTATGCGGTTTTTGGATTTTTTTGTTTTTGGAAACATAAAGAGTTAATGCAGCTTGCATGAAGTACATTTGCATTTAAGCGTGGCTTATTCGTGAACGTGCCTGTACGTTGCCTGTGGTTTGTATAAAGTAACTGTATGTTAGGGTGGCTTTCTTGGATACAGGAATTAGGAGGGTGGCTTTCACAAATATTTCACTTTTAATAATGCCAGACGGACATCTTCAGGAATACAGCTTAACGCGTTTTAACGGCAACGGTCAGAATATAAGGGGAAGAAACGAAAGAGACGACGAGTGAGTGTGTGCGACTGATGGGAAGTGTGACGTCATAGGCTAGAGAGAGAGAGAGAGAGAGAGAGAGAGAGAGAGAGACAGAGACAGAGACAGAGAAAAGGAGAGGGAGATGAAAAGTCAAGGCGGCCATGAGCATTTTGTTACGGTTGGACATGCTGAGGCCAGATCTGTGATATAAGGTATTTATCAACGAATTCTAGAGAAGTTTAGTGACAACAAGTGCTGAAGGTTGTTACGATTGCCCAGTTTGAGACTCGGGTCGGCGGGAAGACGCTTGCAATATGTTTTAGTTGGAACAAAGATGGCGACAGGCAGTCCAAGATAAGAAAATGGGGGGGGGGGGGTGTGAAGATGTTGAAGGTACGTGAAACAGAATCTGATGCACACAAGTAGTCCAGATTTTCTGGAGTATCATTTATGAGCTGGTGTTGGTTGGAGGTAAACTCTTGCAGCGATGTGAAGAAGTAAACCTATGCAACGATGTCAACAAGCAAACCTATGCAGCGATGTGAAGAAGTAAACCTATGCAGCGATGTAAAGAGGTATATCCATGCAGCGATGCAAAGAGATAAACTCATGCAGCTATGTGAAGAAGTAAACCTATACAGCGATGAGAAAAGATAAACCCATGCTGCGATGTGAAGAAGTAAACCCATGCAGCGATGCAAAGAGATAAACCCATGCTGCGATGTGAAGAAGTAAACCCATGCAGCGATGCAAAGAGATAAACCCATGCAGCGATGTGAAGAAGTAAACCCATGCAGCGATGCAAAGAGATAAACCCATGCAGCGATGAGAAGAGATAAACCCATGTAGTGATGAGAAGAGATAAACCAATGCAGTGATGAGAAGAGATAAACCCATGCAGCGATGAGAAGAAATAAGCCCATGCAGCGATGCAAAGAGATAAACCCATGCAGTGATGAGAAGAGATAAATCAATGCAGTGATGAGAAGAGATAAACCCATGCAATGATGAGTATAGATAAACCCATGCAGCGATGAGAAGAAATAAGCCCATGCAGCGATGCAAAGAGATAAACCCATGCAGTGATGAGAAGAGATAAACCAATGCAGTGATGAGAAGAGATAAACCCATGCAGCGATGAGTATAGATAAACCCATGCAGTGATGAGTATAGATAAACCTATGCAGCGATGAGAAGAGATAAACCCATGCAGCGATGCAAAGAGATAAACCCATGCAATGATGAGAAGAGATAAACCCATGCAGTGATGAGAAGAGATAAACCCATGCAATGATGAGAAGAGATAAACCCATGCAGCGATGCAAAGAGATAAACCCATGCAGCGATGTGAAGAAGTAAACATTTGCAGTGATGAGAAGAGATAAACCCATGCAGCGATGCAAAGAGATAAACCCATGCAGCGATGTGAAGAAGTAAACATTTGCAGTGATGAGAAGAGATAAACCCATGCAGCAATGTGAAGAAGTAAACATTTGCAGTGATGAGAAGAGATAAACCCATGCAGCAATGTGAAGAAGTAAACATTTGCAGTGATGAGAAGAGATAAACCCATGCAGCAATGTGAAGAAGTAAACATTTGCAGTGATGAGAAGATATAAACCCATCCAGCGATGTGAAGAAGTAAACATTTGCAGTGATGAGAAGAGATAAACCCATGCAGCAATGTGAAGAAGTAAACATTTGCAGTGATGAGAAGATATAAACCCATCCAGCGATGTGAAGAAGTAAACATTTGCAGTGATGAGAAGTGATAAACCCATGCAGCAATGTGAAGAAGTAAACATTTGCAGTGATGAGAAGAGATAAACCCATGCAGCGATGTGAAGAAGTAAACATTAGCAGTGATGAGAAGAGATAAACCCATGCAGCGATGTGAAGAAGTAAACATTAGCAGTGATGAGAAGAGATAAACCCATGCAGCGATGTGAAGAAGTAAACATTAGCAGTGATGAGAAGAGATAAACCCATGCAGCGATGCAAAGAGGTAAAATCTTGCATGACGACACATACTAGTAACGAACATGATAATGAGTAAAATAAGACAGTAGAAGTATTTAGTTATATCAACATCAGGGAAAGACAACTTGATAATTTGAATGTATATCATTCTTAAGTCGGTGGATTACTTCCCTGCAGTAACCAGCTTTTGTGACCCATAGATGACGCCCACCGCGGAGAAGAAAAAAAAAACCCCAGCATATAAAAAAAGACTGGAAAGGAAATTCCCGAAATGAATCTTTCGCTTGCTCATAGAAAATATATTGACCTTTGCCCCGGTTCGAAGTCTGACCAATTGAACTTCCTATTTTAGACGCTGTGACATGAAGTGGCATAAGTTGTTATCTGTTATTGGCTTGTTAATCTTACTAGCTCTGTCATCTTCTTCTCTCTGGACTGTTTTCTCTCTGATTTATGATGTCCGCTGGGGGGACAAAAGGGAAAAAAAATAGCATGGATAT